>VCRD01001279.1:71561-151217 GCA_006783055.1 Trinorchestia longiramus
CTGTCATCTTCTCTCTCTGCTCCCTTCTCCACCTCCCACTCTACTGTCATCTTTTCTCTCTGCTCCCCTCTCCACCTCCCACTATACTGTCATCTTCTCTCTCTGCTCCCCTCTCCACCTCCCACTCTCCCACTCTACTGTCATCTTCTCTTTAGTTGTTTGATGGCAAATAATTATACTGGTCGTACTTTTCTGCCTATGATTATATTGCTGTATTAAATGCATTCATGCTTTCGTCGGGTGCTTATGTGTGTCTATGTGTGTTCTTATATGTTCGTGTACACACACGTGTTATTCAGGAGTTTAGACGTTCATTTGTACTGTTTTGGAAGAAAACGTTGAAAAATTCAACAACAGTGTCACAGTACAGACTTCACAAAAAAAAGGCTTATCAGATCAGCTACATGAAATCTCCATTCAGCAAAAAATAACTGAACTAATGATAAACTAATTTCTGTCAACGAGAATTTAAATTATTCATCTTAGGTATAATTTCCATTTTATACGTACAATAAAAACTTCAGACAGTAATTAGTGAGATATTTATTCTGCTTGGTAATTATTTTTGATTGTCTTTAAAAGTATCGTTATCTCCTCAGAAATACAGAAATGAATAATTTTATGTTCCTTATACTACTTTTGAATACTTACTGAAGATTCTATTTAAATGATGAATTTCACATCAAAACTAAATACCAGGATAATTTGTACTTTATTCTTCATCATAATTGAGAAGTATTGTTCATGAAACACTCAATATACAAATTTTAAAGCATATATGTATTATTATTGTAGTATAAGAAATTAAAGAAACTCAAAAGGTGTACATCTTTTTCATAGTTTTATATGAAAATTATGCTTCCACGAACAACGTAATGATTGATCAAATCTAACATTTACGTAGCCTATATTACAGTTTGACTTCTGAATTTATTATATTTTGTTCCTTACGTTAAATTGGTATTGATATTGGTTTAATTGATAGTTAAATACTGGTTCTTTATTCCGTGGAGTTTATATTCATCCTATGCTGTGTTTTTTCGCTCCAAATGCAGTATATGTATTCATTTAAACTTTCAGACAAAGATAGACTTGCTCATAAAGCGGTGTTCACGTGTGTTGCATTGCCTTGTGTGTTGTTGGTTGGAAAAAACCGAACGGTGGAGTTCAGTACGCCTTCTGACTAATTTTTAAAGATGAACGCAGTATGAATATACTGGAGTAGTGCGATGTACGAAACGCGTGATACACGAATATTGCAAAGTACGAAGAGTAAAATTTATGGATATTGAGATGAAGATGGAAAATAGTGTACGACTAATGACATTTATGAATTTAGAGATTGAGGTATAGGGGTGCACGAATAGGGAGATACACGCACTGCAAAAATTATGAAAAATGAGAGAGTACAAATAACGAGGTGTAGGAATTGTGAGGCATGCAAAGAGCAATGTTTTCGGATAACGACTACGTGTGCGAATTGCGAAGCACGCAAACTGAGAAATATCTCTATACTAAAAAATACTCAGTGATGTTATACAACAAAAGCATCAGGCTATAGGACGTGTCATAGTATCGTATTTTCTTTCATAATTTAGTTTCACTACATTTCTTGAATTATTATAGCTTAGCAATAACATTTAAGTTATTCAAGTAGCCGATTTATGGTGAAATTTTTTTCCATAGTCATTTGTAGAAATTTGTTGAAACTGTGAAATGAAACTGTGATCTTTGTCATGATATCCTCAAATTTAGTTACAAGTGTGCTCAAATTTATTTATATAGTATGTTACCCTGAATCAAATATTTTACAGTTATCATTATATTAAATTTTGAGATCACAAGTGATTGCAGAGGGTATTTTAATTGATATAAATACCTGAAAGTAAGCGTATTATTTTCAGGGACGCCTTGGTTCTATCTTCTCTCATGATGAAGAAACCAACTTCAGACAAAAAAATTAACAATAAAAACCCAGAACGAATGACTATAACTAACTAGTCTGTTAGGCACAGTAGTGTCTGTTTACTAACAAAGTCACACTTCATTGCATAATTCTTGAGGTATTCACACTCTCTGTTTTCTGTCGTTTCCAAATATTGTTAATATTATTCACTGAAATAAGACTAAGCTATTGAATAAAAACTACTCAGCGTGAACCCAATAATTATTATTCTAGCGGCTGCTGCTGGTCGGAGCCCAGCGTTGGTCTTGACCATCCGCTCCCTCAATTCTTTTAATTTGATTGTTTGTGTTTCGCGGTCCTAACTGAGAGGAAAACGAAGTTATTTTGAGTTGGAGGAAGGGGGAGAGGTGAACGGGTTGTTGAGAATGTGGTGAAAAGGAGAAGTTCAGAAGTTGACGGGGATTTGGATTTTTTTATAAAGACAGAAAATGAACCTGTTGGAAAAAGAAGCAGGAACCGACTGTGTTAATAAATTTTGGAAATTAAATACAAAAGCCAAAGCGAAACAATGACATTCTGGAACTGCATAGGAAAAACACTAAGTATCCATTGGAAAATGAAACTCAGGAGTTGCGAGAATACGTGCAAATAACTAAAGAAAATCAAGTGATAAAGGGAAAGAAGGACATTGAAAGAGAGGGAGCTTGGAATAAATGAACAGTTTGAAAAACAAAAAAAGTAAAAAATTGGAAAATTTCAGTGATGGGTTCGACTAGACTGACTAAAATAAAATCAGTGAAGAAAGTTTATTCGTAACTTTTGTGAGAGATGGCATGAATATCGTAAATATCTGCAATATTACACTGATATAAATTTCCTTACCCATTGACGTCAAAGTAAATTGCCGTAAATATTGCACACAGAGTCCAACTTTGTTTATGCCATTCTGAGCTCAAGAGCATGACTTCAGAAGTTCAGTTCAATGTTTTGCTCGCAAAAACATGAAGCATTGTCGACCAGTGTCCTCCAATTTAGTAGTTTTAAATTCAATTTTTGGATGATGTTTCAGGTGACATCGACATGGAGAACTTTCCATGTTTGGAGCAGCAGCTGCTACATTTGCATTTTGCCACTCGGGTAAAAAAAAGTGCTGGAGTTCAAGTGAATCTTTCCAATGTCCGTACATTTGACCAAAGATTGTCTTTTTCCGAACGTAAACGATCGAGTATGATTAAAAACGAGATCAAACGATCGTATGGTTAATAACTAGAGATAGGTTGATAAATCTTCAGAGAAATGAAAATAATGCAAAGTAATTTAGAATTGAAATACATATAAATACAGCAGGGTATTGTTGGGTTTGCAAAAATACAGCTAGTTATATTTTAGCTTTTGGTTGAAGTAATGCAAGGATTTCAAATTTAAAACAAAAATGTTTCCAGATTTTTATTGCCTGTTTCTGTTATCGACAAACATGAATTTGGAAGAGGTCATCAAACCGATAATAATAATTGTTGAACATTTAAATATCATGAGATTATATTTATCACGAATATTCAATCAGGGTCAGTTGAAGAATGTTCGATTTTTGTTAGAAATTAAAACGAGTAAAATTTCATTGGAACTGCTGCAGTTTTAAATGTTGAAACAAATTTTTGAACTCGTGTCTGAATCGTTACTAAATTTTGTACTAGGGAAAATCGAATATAATATAAAGTATTTTTTCACAATTTGAAATCTATAAAAATAAAAGTTTAAAAAGAAATAGGCTTATCTCCAATACGAACACTAAGAAATTCTAAACTTCGAAACCTCGCCTGAGAGTTCAGTGCTTTGTCATCGAAACGTTCAGCTCACAGTGACTTTTCAAAAGCCTTCACATTTTGAAAAAGACGTTAAAACCTACTTATGTTTCAAAATTTTAATGCTGATATCATTTTCTGGTGATTTGTCACGTTGGATTTTCTTTCAATTAATTAGTTTAGCTGATTTACAAAAACAAATCGTATGGTGTATAATATTTCGAACATAACCACCAACCCTTACGCTGCTGTTGAAATTAAGTCATCAATGTTCCAACATACAGAACTGAGTTGCTTTCCGTGCGGAGGAAATTTGCGAGCATGGAGGTTGAAATATTCATGACGCGTGTAGCTCAGTCACCCATCGCTACTCGTAGGCCGCACCTCATGTTCTGGAAGGAAAACTTTTGTTCAGCGCGAGAGAAAACTGCATTTGAAATATTTTACGGTTAACTTTCTCGAAAAACTTAAATTGAATTGGGATCAACATCGTTTTTGAACCACGGTTTTGTAACATAAATTAAGTTATTTTATACCAGCGATAAAATGAATTTTACACAAAACTAATATAAACTAAATGCATATGAAAAATTACGAAGTTTTATAATTACATTTACCTTATAAATATTGGGAAGCTAAAATCACAGAACATTAGGTTTAATTTGCAATTATTTAACAGTTTTTGCAACTGAACCAACATCTACTATCGTACATAGATGGGTTTCACCTGTGAGAAATAAATGAAATAACCTATGTGAACCTATACGTTAATTCGTGTACATCTTAAGTGAACAGTAAATAATCAGATATTAAAATTTATTAAACCTGCAGGGAGAGGTGTAAGTTTTTAATTGAACTAGTATACAATATGCACAGGATAAATTTCATAAATTTACTTTTCGGCAGCATTCACTGAGATTCCTTAGAAAAATTCATGTACAGAAATACCTTGTAATAAGCATACTCAATACCTGGAGTGTTTTTTTAAATATCTGACTCAGATATTAAATGATTGAAATAACAAACTGCTGAGACACTTAACGAATTACATTTTCAGTAAAATACAGAAACATTTTTCAGAAGCATCAAATTTCTGAAATATTCTTCTTGGGTACTAAATACTCGTAATTGCAATGACAATAAATTTTTGGAATCTTTCACTGAAATCAATTACGTAATTGCTTTTCATAATGGTAATATTGCTAAATTCAAACCCAAGCAGCATGCATAATGTAATCTCAAAGCTTAATAAAATACCGTTTGGGCTGCAATGTGTTGACGTTGAATTTTTAAAAACAAATTAACATTATTTTACTAAAAATAAAAGGTCGTATCTTAACTTGCAATATCTCTATATCTTTATCTTCTATTATAGACAAAATTTCTCAAATTAGAAATGCAATGTGTTGACGCTGAATTTTTAAAAACAAATTAACGTTATTTTACTAAAAATAAAAGGTCGTATCTTAACTTGCAATATCTCTATATCTTTATCTTATATAATTGACAAAATTTCCCCAAATTAAAAAATAACACAACTGGGTGAGTGCCCCACCTCTCAGCATTTTCATCAATGTGCTTCAACAAATTCATAGTTGTATCAAAAAATGCATTGTCGAGTCTAGGTAGTTTTTAAGGCCCAATTTCCCTGGTGAGGTTTAGTACATATTTTAAGACAGCCAACGTTCAAAAATTTGATATCATGATAGATCTTGCTTAGAATCGTCTGCACTTTGCTTTCAAAGCAAGTTGATCGAAAGGCTCCAAATTACCTGCGAACTAAAGGTTTCAAGATTCCATCATCAATACTGATGCAGCAACTATTTAAAAGCGCAGTGTATCAGAATTATGAGGATTACATTGATGAGGATGTGCAGAAATGAATGCAGGCTCAGCAGTGTTCATATTCATGTCAGCGTTATAGCTGCAGTAGGGCGTTAAATTTACAGTAATTTTTGTATATAAGTCATTATTACAGTTGTTTCAAAAGCGTTAAGTTTACAACAATTTTTGTATTTATGTCCTTGTTACAGTTGTTTCAAAAGCGTTAAGTTTACAGCAATTTTTGTATTTATGTCCTTGTTACAGTTGTTTCAAGAGCGTTGAATTTACAGCAATGTTTGTATTTCTGCCAGCGTTACAGTACATAGCGTTGAGGATGTTTAGTGTTATTTAAGGGACGTAAAACAAAAAACGGAAAGGCGAAAGTTATTCTGCGTGCAAGACAATTTTAAAAGACTTTCATTAATAGTAATAATCTATAACAAATCTTTTAAAAAATCCTAGACCGAAGTTAGAGAGGGAAAAATCTTGAGCGTTATCCCCATTCTCATCAAACTCTAACTGATTCACTCTAACTCCATGATTTGAATCATGTTTGAACACTCCATCAGGACCCACCGTCTGCAGTGACGAATGGCTAAACTTTTTGTCTAAATAAGTATATAGATCACAGCAGGGTGCAACGCAATCAAAAGCAGAGTGCTAAAATATACTTCATCTACTATCGTACAACGGAATTTGAAACTTTAATGTTTACATCTGTCAATCGATGAGCCTCCACTCCGTTCTTTTCTAGAAGTCGATGAATTAACCTAAAAAACTTTCTTACCAGTTCTTAAGGTTTCGGCTTCTACGAGGGATATAAGCTCTAAGCTACAGCTTTTGTATCAGTAGATGCTTCACTGCTACTGTTTAAGACAATTGATTGTTGAAATTGTTGACAAATTGACAAATGATTGTTGAATTGATTCAGGAGCTAAGAAAATTCATCACTATAGAATATCCAAACGTCACATTAACTTTTCAGAATAACTGATCAATACTAAGAGTCTACACTAGATGAACATGAGGATAAATACGAGGTTTATTTGTTCTGATAATACGCGTCCTCTTGAAAGCAGTCGAGTTAGTGTGCAGGCTTGGAGTCAAAAAGCAGTCAAATAAACTCTATTTTTTGCTAAGCTTGAGGCAAGGAAGTGAAGACGTTCGTACATAGTTGTTTGCGTTGGGGTCAATTGGGTGGAAATTTTTTCTGATTTCTCAGACTGTCTTATAATTTGGACTCTCACTTTAGGTAACAGAAACTGTCAGAATATACACACATGATACAATAGAAAGAATCCAAAGTTTGTAGATTTTTTCTACTTGACATTAATTCATTTCATGATATCCATTAGTATGATCATAAACATTTTAAAATTTAAATAGTCCATAGTTATCCCTCAGATGATTTGTTGGTTGGCATCAGGCTGTATTGAAAGTTGTGCTTGTTGGTGATTAAAATTTGAAGCAAAATAGGTCCTGTGAGAAAATTACATAAACAGTTGAACATACAGAGACATTTGTGTCTATATAATGGTCGTATCATCATGCAGCAGCTGCTTGCCGTTGGAGGTGATGCAGAATGAATCTGCAGATAAGAACACCATGTTGTCAAATATTCATTAAGTTTTAGAACTTTTGGAGTAAATAATGCCCAGGAAAGTTGTTTGTTAAATATTCAGGGTAAAATTAAAAAAAATCAACTGAAAATAATGAATTTATAAATATATGAAGTGGCTTGATTTTTTTGACGCTCGTGAATCTTTCACTTCAGTGCAAAATAGTCATTTATGGAAAATGCACAATGATTGTTTCGAAGAATATAGGTTGATTCGCTAACTAGCAGTGAAAGTGAACGAGAATAAAATATAACTTATTGTTTTAGAGTCGTTAATAATTTTTAACATGAAGGGAACACATCGATAACAAAATAATTTTTCATCATTTTCAGAAGGAAATTTAAGAAACAGAGATTTGAGGAACAAATTTTGCTGTCCTGTAGGTAGCCGCTGCAAATTGTTAATAAATTTGAACGTGAAGCAAACACATCAAGAACAAAATAATTTTTCCTAATTTCCCTTGATGAGATTTAAGAAACATAGGGATTTGAGGAACAAATTTTGCTGTGCTGGAGGTAGCCGCTGCAAATTGTTCGATTATGAGGCTGATGAAGGAGCAGCGCTGGTGAGGCACAAGATGGCGGCCTAGGCAGAGCGTCTCAAGAAAGCAATATTGGGAAGCACCGGAGCGGAAGATGAACGCAAGGGCGGAGGGGATGGAGCAGAGGGCGAGGGCAGACGAGGGGTCCGAGGGCCAGCGCTGAAAGTAGAAGAGGAAATGATGTTCGCAAAATTGAGAATTAGAAGGCTTTCGCATGAGGAGTTCACAGGAAGAGAATTTGAATGCTTTCTCTGGTAGACTTCAAGGAAGATAATTGGAATGCTTTCACAGGAAGAGATAAGGAATATTTTTCCAGAAAGAAAATGTATTTACTGTAGCATGAAAAGGAAAAAAGTACTTTGAAGGAATTAAGAAGATAGGATAATTTTCCTGAAAATCGAGTGAAATAAAATAATATGAAAAAATTAGGACATTTTCACAGCGACGAGATATTTTCATTTCTTGGCATGGTCCAGGCACGTGCAGGTTGCGGCAACATAACTTCCTTTCTTTCAAAGGAACTTCTTTTAAAAAAGGAAGTTATGTTGCCGCACCCCGCTTATCGCTTCTTTAAGCAAGAGAAAGGGACGAAAATTCTTCAGTGGGTAGGTGTTAAAATATGGCAGAAAAAACTGATACTTAAAGACATTACGACAAAAATTTGAGGTAAAAAGTTGCAAAGTTTTAAAGTTCATTCAAGATTTCCTCATCGCTGTTCTTGGTGATGGTGTATCTTCATTTCCTTCATGCCCTTAAAATGATTCATTTATGGCAGCTGTGCTCTTCCAAAATAACAAGTAAATTATTCCTAGAAGTTGTCGAACGTAGACTATCTAATGTTTATTTTAGGGTTATATTGGATATTAGCGTATGTTGCTCCAATACTAAGCTTTATAACTATTACTTAACTAGATTACGTTTGGTGAAGAGTGTAGAACAACGGTGTGTTCAACAAACAAATTTCCCTGACAATTTGACTGATCTACAAAATTTTAGTAATGATGAATCGTACTCGAGAATATTTACTAAATTTCCACATCGAAGTTTGAATGATAATAAAACATTCATCACCATCATATAGCATCAATCTAAAAGCACGGTTAATTTTTTTTAGATTTTACAAAAAGTTCGATCGTAGTATATGTTAGGAAAAAATCTTTGCAAGTATTGCGAATGTAGAACGTGGTTGTGGGTGACCAAAGTTCCAAAAAGTAGGAATATAATTTCAAAGGCCATGAAACTGTGCTCTGTATCATTGCCTGATGCTGCATGTCTTGCTGACTTACTTGATACTTTTACTATATCGAATAGAAACGAGTGGCAGGGGCGAATAGAAACGAGTGGCAGGGGCGAATAGAAACAAGTGGCAGGGGCGAATAGAAACGAGTGGCAGGGGCGAATAGAAACGAGGGGTAGGGCCGAATAGAAACGAGTGGCAGAGGCGAATAGAAACAAGTGGCAGGGGCGAATAGAAACGAGGGGTAGGGCCGAATAGAAACGAGTGGCAGGGGCAGTTCAAGATAATTTTAAAAATGGTTCATTGTCAAAACAGAACTTGCTATGAGGAGTTTTTAGATCCAAAAAATTTAGCAGCTATGATGAACTATCCCGAAATTTCGAAAATATAATTTTTATCTGGATTCTGTCATATTAGGAAAACTTAAAACTAAAAAAATAGCACGAGAGAAATTCAGAACGAATTAATAAGTGAATCTCAAGGTGAGAAACATAAGTTATTACAAAAGCCAAATCTACTTGCTAAGATCTTCATTCATTAGATTTACCAAAATCTTCATTTACATTAGCAAATTTTACTACAAATTTTGCTCTTTCTCATCGTCTATCTTTATTCGGTCGAGGTCAATGTGATTAAGAGTGTCGTAATAATTGAGTTGTCAAAGCTCCATGAAGAAAATCAATGCGTAAAATATTTCATATCGTCAGTTAGTGTTTGCTTCGCTGGGTAGAATCAAAGAATGACTGTTCATTGTTATTCAGCAGAATGAGTGAATGAACTTTGTAGAATAAATGAATAACTGTTCACAGTGACTAAATCCCCACTATCATTCAGTAAAATGAGTGTATAAACTCCATGGAATCAATAAATAACTGAGAACAGTTACTCACATTTTAGTGTTACTCTTTAATTGTACTCAGGAGTTGAGACTTGGGAGAAACGAAGCCTGAAAAATGGATTGCGTCTCCGGCCCGGCATCCTGTGCTGCACGAGTCCGGCAGAGCTGCTTGGCCGTCTCCTTTAAAGTAAAGCCTCAGGATATTAATTCATTTTGCATCTGCCTTCATTAGGAGCCGGACGGAGGAAGCGGGGGAACAGAGATGGGGAGATGAGGATGCGAGTTCACGGGGAAATGGAGCAGTGGTTGAGAGAGGGGGTGGATAAAGGTGTAGAGAAGAGATGTGTAGAATGTAGGGTGGGAGAGGATGGAACAAGAGAATGAGTGGGTAAAGGGAAAGAGGAGAGAATGAAGGAAAGAAAGTGAGGGGGGAGACAAGGAAAACGAAGCGAAAAGAAGTGAAGAAACACGGTGAGGGAGAGGGGGAGACACAGAGAGCATGGATGTGAAGAGAAGAAGTTGCAAAAAGAGAAATGTGGACGCCGAAATGAGAACAACTATTATGAGCTACTGATTTTTAAGCGTCGATGCAGAACTTAATTGATACACACACCAGTTGAACGAAGCTACCATTTTAATAGAAAATATTGAAGCATATGATTGTTTAGTAGTTTTATTTTAACAAATACTCAGTTTTATGAGTCTTCGTCGTGTACGCACATTTAGAGAGAATTATTTTAATTTTTCAGATAAAGTTTGAGAACTACGACAGTAAAGATTGATGCCTCTTCAAGTTCTTCGCCCGGAAAGAACTGTTCAATGCTGAAATTTTTCTCAGATCTCTTCTATCAGATCATTTTTCTCCTATCATTTTTCTCAGATGACTCTTCTTAGATTACTTTTCCCAAATATCATGTCACAACACTTTTTTCCGAACACTTTTCTCATATCACTTTTTCAAATCCCTTTTCTGAGATCGCTGTTTCAGATTACTTTTTTCAGATCCTTTTTCTCAGTTCAGTTTCTGGATGCTGGACCCTGCAAAACTCTTCATACTAAAAACAATGAATTAGTTCTCAGTTAACTAAAATAGAGGAACAGGAGCAATCACTTTCAATCTTATCCTTTTAGTGACTAGAAATTAAAACAAAACAGTGAAAAAAACTAAAAATTTAGACATTTTAATTTTCTAAGTCCTTTCTAACATTTGAAAAAATGAAATGCGTAAGAAGTAGACTGTGAATTAAACAAGGAAATATTTCTGCCAATAAAAGAATTACAACTCACTAATTGCAGGGGGTGAACAGATCATTTAAAACAAGTTGGTGTCTCAACACGCTATTGTTGTTCAGATTGGCGGTTCAAGTAATAAATCTATTGGTACAGTTGTATGTCTTATATCAACATGTAGTCAAAAACTTAAAATGAATAAAGATTCTAAAATGCGCTGATCTGAAATACTAGACGCTGTAGCGATTATTTTATTAAAATCGTCTAATTGAACAGGGAGGGCGCACTCCCCAGCATGTGTGAGGATGTCTAATTCAACGTACGTAGGTCGTAGATACACATAAGTTCCTAGACATGATAGAATGCTAAAAATGAACCAGCGACATGCACCGGTACGTGCTTTAACAACAAATTTCAATCGTAGCTGAACTGACGAGTGAAGTCATTTGTACTCGTTAAATCAACAAATGACGTTCCATTCGTACAAAATTTATTTGTTCTTTCCTCTAGACGTGCAGAGCAAATTCGAACCTTTCTCAGTGCCCCAGCTAGACGTGCAGAGCAAATTCGAACCTTTCTCAGTGCCCCAGCTAGACGTGCAGAGCAAATTCGAACCTTTCTCAGTGCCCCAGCTAGACGTGCAGAGCAAATTCGAACCTTTCTCAGTGTCCCAGCTAGACGTGCAGAGCAAATTTGAACCTTTCTCAGTGCCCCAGCTAGACGTGCAGAGCAAATTCGAACCTTTCTCAGTGTCCCAGCTAGACGTGCAGAGCAAATTCGAACCTTTCTCAGTGCCCCAGAACGTCCGTCACGAAGCCTTCGCATGGGCAGAGTTCATCCTCCTTAGAAGCGCTCGCCCATCATTCCGTGGGAGTGATTCAGTCATGACGTGCGTGATTTTGTAGCCAACGCTTGTGGCACATCACGTCTGTGCCCTCCGTCTTTAATGGAAACTGTCAGTCAGAGCTCATCTTGCAGTCTTACTCGTTAGTGCAGTGGCTGCTGCAGCTGCCGTCTTAGTCTTTCTGGTTAGTGTTCTACGTAACTGCAGGCTCCTGTTACTAGCGTTTTCTGTGGGTCATAGTACTCGTTGCTTATTTTGAATTTTTATCCTGCAGCTATGTTTGTAAGTTTGCATTGTAATTGTTCTCTTGGTCTCTATTTGTTGTGTATTGTGCGGGAAAAATTACACTTTCTCCTCTGTAGGAAACTTTTTGGATTTCCAATCCAATTTACTCGTACGTTCTTTGTAGAATTAACACTGATATTCAAACATCAGGGTAGATATATTTTTTGCAGTCGTGATCGACTGGCATCATTTGCTCATCATAACTCATAAGTATACAACGTACATATCATACATAATTAAAATGAGTCTAACGAATATGCAACCTATTCTACACCCATGTCTATAAAATCACGTTATAAAATGTACATCATGTACACTCAATAACGGAAAGGAAGTATTTTTCGTGGCACCATCTCAAACAAACTTTATCGTCAATTAACTGCAGTATCGTCGATTACGATACAATATTCTAGGGAAACGTACAAAATTATACAGTATCATATTTTGAAATTACTCTGGGGTGTACAATTCATCCGCATGCCTACATTCTTTGGCCGAACTTTTTTTATTTTTGTTGAATGGTTTGACTGTTGAATTCACATTCAAAGTACACAACAGGGTTTGTTTCTTCCAATTGTTGAGTGCGCTAGAAATGCTGAACATCTTATAATCCTGGGAAATGACACTACTCATGTCTAGGTATTAAATCAGCGCTACAAACCATAATGGTTTTCTGTGAACAAATATAAATTAATGTATTAAAATAAATGAACTATGTACAGATATATAAAGTATTTCGTCTTTCGTTGTTCTCTCACTATATTCGTCTTTCAATCAAGGAAACATCAAAGAACTTGTGCTCCATAGAAGCAGTTTTCGGTCAGCCATCAATTCAAACTACACCGTATCTCTTTAAAGACAATTGAATACATACCAGCCTTTGAAGTTGCATTCTCTGATGCTGATCGTAGTTCACTTCATCCGTCCCTGAATTACAATTCATTCATACGCAACAACAAGGCTCATGTTCTTCTTAAAAACGCACGGAAATGATCAGAACCCACAAGTTTGAGCCAGCCTTCAAGGCCTAACGATAAGTTCTCCCTGAAATGAGGTATTTATTGTGAGCTCTGAAGATTAAACCAATCTCCATCGGACGAGCCGAGCGTAGCAACATAATAATATGAAGCGATTAATTTGGACGTATTCCCTAAAGCTTACATTGATGATGTTTGTGGTGAAAAACAACCCTAATGAAACAGTGAGTTGTCGGCAGGCTGCGCTCTTACGCTAGAATTAACAAGCAACGTCGAGCCGATTGTGTCGTGTGTAATTTGCTCGGTACATAGGCTGGGCAGGTCTTGTTTCACAATTTTGTGGCAGAAGCTTTTCTAATTTCGACGTAGCTGCGCTGCACAACTTTCTAAGGTGTACTGTGCTGATTAAATAAGCGTTCATTTATTCAAATATTAGTACTTGTCAGGGTTTTTGTTGAGGAGGTATTTTACATTTGTGTATTAGATTCCTATGTACTTCCCAAGCGAACTAATTGAGAAGTGTCAATAAAAAGCATCATATATATAAGTCGTGATCGATTAGGTTGAGGGCTTAAATTTTTTCTTGAAAAGTTTTTTATGTATACAGTATACGAAATTATTGTGGTTATGGCAATATTTTCGCATGTACGTGTCATTTTGGAATTTTAACGTTAGTGAGCCCAATTGTTTTTTAACAGAGACGTTTGCCTAAAGCGTCCAAATTCGGACAACATTAAAATATGTGGCTGTAAGTTTTCATTACAATCATGGCATAAATATCTTATCACAGTATGAGAAATTTATGAAAAAATTTATTTCTCAATCATTTGAAATAACAATTAATTGTGCTACGTCATATTCAGTTCTTGCAGTTTTTGATTCTTATTTTTCATTCTACGTGGTATTTTCTGTTCGGAAGAATACGATTTTCACCATAGTGTGATTATTAAATCTCGCTGTAACAATTAAATGAGATACTCATTGCCCTTATTCTAGGAAATGGTAAAATTGTATATTTATTGGTTTCCGAATCCTACGTACGTAGAGCTATGCCACTTGGGGTCGCGCAGACCGATAAAGTTTATTGAGTTTCAGATGCTACAGCTACAATTTCCTGTTGATAAGTGTGACTGCATCTCGAGTGCTCCTGGCGAAGACAAACCTGCACCCAAGCCTCACAGGCCCTTCCTAGAATTCAATGTGTTCCTCTGAATTCGAAGCCTACGAACAAAATCCAATTATAAGTTGGCTGTGCTTCCCTTCGGCCAAATCCTTGGAATCTCTTGCAGGCAAAGTCAAAGTCTGACGGCTGGCATTTAGTTCGTTGCTGCCAGCTCCTTGCCTTCTAAACTTATTACTGGAACTGGAACTGAAAGCGCGGCGTGTTCCTCCGGAGCAGCATGGACACGGCTAAGAAAATGGTGAGGGTTCTTGAGAGGACATGTAGGGTGGTCACTCCTATACGTCATTCTAGAGATTTATTTTGCTGAAAAATAGTCCATAATTCATATTTACTAAATGCTCAGTACTTCAAAGGATTGGGATCACTCTTGGCTCCTTGTGACTCAATTATATTGAAGATTTTAAATTGCGTTCCAGCATAATGCATTGTTTTATTTCGAGGTTCAATGTCTGGCAGTATTGGAATTTTATGCTTTATTTTAGGAAAATCGTAACTCTAAATCCATTTAAATTTATTAGCAATGTCTCTAATGTGTCTTCAGAAGATAGGGCATTTTAGAGTGCCAATTTTTACGAGTCTTTTGCCAAATTTGGCTAATTAACTTTCACTATTTCGTATTGTAGAGTTACACTGAATAAACATACGTCCGCTTATACCAGTCCATTTTCATGCGCAATGTCACTTGTAAGATGGATGATGTATAGATACAATGAGCATCCACCCACCACTAAAGTGCTGCCACTCTAATTTCCTGTAGAACATCAATCGTAAAATAGATGATGTATATGTGCACGGAACCGCCGTCCACCACTTCAATAATACCACTCCAATTTCCTGCCCAACTTTATTGTAAGATGGATCTTCGTGTTCGAATGTTTTCAATTTTTTATTCACCTGCGCTGAATAACTTTTTCAGGAGTACCGTGCTGTTTAAATAAGCTTATAATTAATCGTTTATTTATTTTCTTACCAGTGTTTTTGTAGAAGGGATGATTTGTATTGATATCTCAGGTTACACGTTACTTATCACCCAAATTGAAGGACATATATAATGAAAGGATAAAATTTTCGAGCCTCTAGTGATTTAACACGTTAACCGCCACATGTACCACCGGTGGTACATTTGAGGGTTTCACTTACCGCCGCATGTACCACCGCTGGTACATTTCCAAATTTTAATAATTATTTTCAAAAATTAATTTAAAATATTTACGGAAGGTTAAATGATAAAGTCGTAAAATGGTAAAGTCGTGGCGGTAGTGACAAATCTCTGATATCAGGCATGGCGGTTAACGTGTTAATAGTAATTTTTCTTATAGAAAAATTGAAACTAAGCACACACATATGTGCCATAAAACATAATTCTTATAAAAATTTCATTCACCAGCTGAAACTTGGTACCTATCAAGTTGATCGTAATGCGTTCCAAAAAATTCTCAAATTTCAGGTAAAAACAACCTCCACGACTGATATATATATATATATATATATATATATATATATATATATATATATATATATATATATAATATTATGTCCTCGACTACACTCGCAACAGTAAACCCATTGCTGCAAACTATTTATCATGCTTGCTCTAAATATTTGTAATACACATCCGTTGGCACTACCCACGCTGAAATGTTTTCTTCCAATAAAGCAAATCTTAATGAATTGCTGGCTAAAAGCGATTCGATTCTCTAGAAAGATATTATTCTACGGTTGTTTTTCCTACATTGTGTATTATTAAAGTTTCCTGAGTTATATCTATAACAACGTCCTGGTGTAAACAAACTACGTACGCTTCAGAACACCTGAGGTGCATGGAGCGTACCCCTATGTCGAAGCGTCAGAATTACAAGCAGAGAAAATACACCATTTTCTCAGTCAAAAGCCCAGATGAACCAACGACAGCCGTCCGTTTAATACGGCGGGATGCACAGGCATGCATTATGACACAGCCTCATTTGTATTGCGTAGGAATAGCGTTGCTTATGCATGGAAGACGGTCTTCCAAGTCTTATGACAGACAACCCGATGCCTGAGAAGGAGGCGGCGGTGTCTTCAATAACTTAACACGAGACCAACTGCCGACAGCATTTGCAGTTCAGTGCTTCAAGATGCCGTCCGAGTAAAGTCGCAAAATTGGAGAGTATTTTGGGGCTAATTGAGTCGTTCCTCAGCGTGGATTGGATGAAGAAACTTTAAAAATTTTCATTTATGATTGTTGTGACGGTAATGACCCGTATGATATTCTAATAAGAATATCAAATTCAATCAATTAAGCTAATTTGTTAAGACTGTCAGGGTTTGTTTTATATATCCTGAAGATTTGTTCGATGAGCAAAGTAGCGACATTTTTTCTGTGAGTAGTTTTTATGGTGTACCCATTAACAGAGAGCTCATCTGACGCTAAAAATCAGCACGAAAATCAAAACTGAAAGAACTGTACAGGAAGAGCTAAGAGTTGTTGAACAGTACATGAATTTGTTATTGTTTAGGTTACGATGATAAAAAAGTATGCCCGCAGTTTCAACACTAGTTAAGAAGTGATCTTGATTTTTAGAGGTTTGGTTTATGGAGAAGAAAAACGTTCCCAGCCTCCTCGCAACTGACCTCCTCCATTAATGATAGGTTAGTGCTAAGGAAAAATATTAGAAATATAGTATTATATACCACAATATGCAGTATAATAACTGTAATTCCTACGGTTGCTATAGAAAAGAACTGAAATTAATCAGTTCCAGCAAAATGAATTTTTAAAATTGTATTCATGAACCTGTTCACCCTGTGCACGTGTACCTGTTCACCTTGTGCACGTGTACCTGTTCACCCTATGCACGTGTACCTGTTCACCCTGTGCACGTGTACCTGTTCACCCTGTGCACGTGTACCTGTTCACCCTGTGCACGTGTACCTGTTCACCCTGTGCACGTGTACCTGTTCACCCTGTGCACGTGTACCTGTTCACCCTGTGTGCGTTTACCTGTTCACACATTGTACGTCTACCAGTTGTATGTCTACCGAACCTGAAGCATAACATACACTTTGCATGTATTTTAACTGTATACATAACATAAGCAGTGGACATTTTTCAAGTGTGAACACCATGTAAACCACGCATATTTTTTACCCTTGAATACAACACCAGCATTAAAATCAGTGCACAGGTCCACAATTTCAAGCATTCATGGTATTTTTTCTTCATATTCGCTGGTCTAATTTTATTTATTCAAAAATTGTTAAGTGGAGAACAGAAGCAGAAGCTCTTGTTGGAGCAGCGTTGAGGTTCTCTTGGCAGGGCAAAAATATAAAAGTAGCGAGAGTTTGTGAATGGGGAGCTTCATTGATGCTATTGGTTGGAACTGGGGCCTCCGCCCGCTCTGCTCTTTACGTTGAAGAAAAAGTCTGGCGAATTGCGTTCATTCAGCGATATTTTGAAGTGACACCGCGAGGACCGCGCTGGACTTCAGCACCGTGAACGTAAAATACAAATGAAAACTGACCCAATGTAAGAAAGATCCTTGGTTCTGAGTGGTATTATGTTGTTAGTATTTTTTAAACAGAATATTATTTAATGTATTTTTCAACAGAATTAGGACAGAGAAAGATATGGGAGATCACTGGTGCTTACTCGAAGCAGTTGAGCTCCCACAAATGCAAAAGTTGATTATAAAACAGATCATAGAATCTAAGATAATTATCATCAAAATCAACAGGAATTTAAATGTACTACCCAATCCGAATTTTTTTGTCGGTTTATCGGAGATAATCATCGATTTGCGGTGATAATCATCGTTTATAGTAGGAACTTCCGACGATAGAAATAGTACCGGTTATTACCGGTAATTATAGGTCTTTACAATCTTATTCCTACTGTCATTCCAAGCATAGGGAAAAGACGATCAAAATACAGTCTTTTTCAGATAATAATTACCGGTTTATCGTAAGATATCATCGATTTATCGTAAGAAAAGGCGATAATTACCGGTTAATGCTGACTAAAATTAGCGCCGGTCAGACGATAAAATTCGGATTGGGTAGCTAGCCGGCGTGTATTGACAGTTGTGTAGGTGTCACATAAGGCCACGTAGATGATGTTTTAATTACAGAACGCTAAAACTTATAATATATAAAGTAATAGTGACATGAAGTATCAGTCATGATAACAGTGAAGATAAGATGTATAATATTGTTACAAATTTAAGACAATAAATCAGAATTATAATAATAATATTCAATAATGATAGTATGAATGATAATTCTAATAATCGCAGAAAAGAATAATAATCATAACACAAATTATGATTGAAAAATAATAGCTCGAACAATAATAATAACTAAAATAATAATCACCATGGTAATAAGATAATATTTAAAAAAATAATAGTTTCAATTATCATAGACTTATTTAGTATGACCACCACATCAATAAGAATAACACTCAGTCGTACAATGTTCGTAGAAAATGAACTAAGTTCAACTTCTGTAAAACTTATCAGTTTTGTTCAAGTTTAACCTTGAGTTCATGTATAGCCACCATCATCAGCCATGTCATTTATGTGTCGTCTATTTCATGTCAAGACTTTGTTCTCACACTGTAATGTAGACGACTAAGCAATGATCACGATTAGTAACTAGTTCTTTAAGGTAACTCTTTAACTTAATTTAATGAGTTGGGTGGTTTGGGTCGATATGAAATACGAATGTTGAATAAGTTGATATCGGTAGCCTGCTCTGACGATTTCTTACAATAAAATGATTTTTTAATTCACTTTCTGACTTGTGTTTTCAATTGAAAATATCGAGGTTAAGCACACATTCTCGCAGGACCAATAAAAAACAAGTCACATAATAAATACATACATAAAAATCGGTCGTTTAAAAAACAGTGAAGTCCCTTTTTCTCCCTTTTGCTCACGTTATGAGATAAATAACAGATGATATATTATATATTGCGTATTTATGCATTGTATAATAAGTGGGTCCTTCCGAAAGCAATGCCTTCTATTTTTCATTCTGCGTTACAATGAAATCATGGCCGTGTCTGCTCTGCAATGAAAGAAATATTCTGCTTATAACACAATAACGCCAGACCACAAACAGCTTTAAAAAATATAAAAGGTATAAGAAAGTTCGACTGGATCGTTCTGTTTCATCCCGTAGAGCCTCGATCTTGTACCATCAGACTTCCACTTATTCAAATATCTGAAGGACGTATTACGATAGCATTGTTTTCCTTACAGCGACGCCTGGATAAAATGAACTGTTTTGTCAAGCATGGACTTCTTCGAGTGCAGCATGAAGGATTTTGCTCATCGCTGGTGAAAGTATATTGGGAATGTCGCTGACTCCATGGAGAAATAGACTATAGAGCAAAGTTATCTGCTTATTCTAATGGGGCTACTCTTGCCTTTGTGCATTTTTCTCGTAATGAGTCTAAAAATGCTAGGCATTCCTTCTGAGACGGTCGTCGTACTGTCAGAGTTTATTGATAATTATGTTGAGTAACATCCTGAATTCTAACCAAACCGCAAAACGAGTAATGAAATTCATTATATGTACAGCTACTGACCAAACAAAATGAAATGCTTATGCAAAAAATATAATTGGTGCTCTAAAAAACTATTCTTTATAAACATAGGGAAACGTATACATAATGTCCATGAGTTTTCCTATCCTTCCATTGAACAACAATGTCAAGAGGGTGACTTCAACGAGTCACTGAAGAGCGACATCAAACAAAACAGAGTTGAACGCATGCACTTCCCCCTTTTCCCCAATGGTCCCCCTGTATTTTTCCGGAACATTTGGAGCGACTCATCCGCTTTAACGCGACAGATTTTTTTTAAATCCCCGCCGCTACCTTCACCTCCTACGCATGCATCGCTGTCTCGGTCCGCGAGCTAATCGGCGTAGTGACCGCTCAAACAGGTCTTCAGAACAAGAAAAAACTTATTTTCTTCACGTAAGAGGCAAGTTAATGGAGAAATGTTATGTGAATAATTAATGATTTTAACGGCTGTTCCTCATGCTGTAAGAAGAAAGCTGGAGAAAAGAGTATCTTGTGCAAAGAAAGAAAGACGCGTACAGAAGGAAAAAGTTGCTTACGGAAGGGAACGTTTTGAAATGCACACAAACTTTTATCTTCTATCCTCAAAAAATATTCAGAAGATGTTCACAAATCCTGCAATTTTGATGGCAGCAGTCCTGAATTCTCCCTTAAAAATATCCAGAAAATGTTTACAAATCCTGTAACTTTGATGGCAGCAGTCCTGAATTTTCCATTAAACATCCAGAAGTTTATACAAATCCTGTAATTTTGATGGCGGCAGTCCTGAATTCTCCCTTAAAAATACCCACAGGATGTATAAAAATTCTTTAATTTTGATGGCAGTAGTCCAGAATTCTCAATTGAAAACATCCAGAAGATGTACAGAAATCCTGAAATTCTGATGGCAGCAGTCCTTAATTCTCCATTAAAAACATCCAGAAAATGTACAAAAATCCTGTAATTTTGACTCCGTGATATGTGAGAGGGAGTTTCATTCAGTGGCGCCGGACACCTCAGCGCTTCGTAGCACTGTCGCGCCCACAGTTCATTCTGTGCACTGCAGCCGCGCCCGCACACGCGGCGCTGCCGCATAATTGAGGACGCTGCTCAGGTGTCGCCTGTACCACATGACAGGTTGTATCTGTCTCCTCGTCGCCGTATTCTACGCCTTCCCCTCATGCAGTAAATAAGTCGTGAAGTTATGGTCATAAAAAATGCAAGCAGCATACGAGTCGTAAAGTTATGGTCATGGGACAATGCAAGCAACAAACAAGTCGTAAAGTTATGGTCATAAAAAAATGCAAGCAGCAAACGAGTCGTAAAGTTATGGTCATGGGACAATGCAAGCAACAAACAAGTCGTAAAGTTATGGTCATGGGAAAATGAGGGTACATTTTTCACAGGCAATAAACAATTGGCAAACATGATGGTGTAATAAATCTTGACTTGATATACGTCAAAAATTTTCATGCTATCATGGTTTTACACTATCACTATCATAAATTCTCTCTAATGTAGCTCCAATTTTGCTATTACTTTACTCTAAGAGATTCGTTGTGCGCTCAAATGATGGTGCAAACTACATTTTATTTGAAAAAATTATTTTATGATCGAGTATTGACTAAACTAATTGAGGACCGTCGAGTACCTGGTTGTGTGTGCGTGCATAGAATGAAGAGTTCGTAGTAGAGGTTCAACATAGTCTACTTCTATTTAAAATCCAATAAAGAACTAAAGTTAGTTGCAGTTTATTCATGTTTTTCTAAACGAACAAAATAAAAATTTTCTTCACTTTATATCTAACCGTAATCCTGTTATCACATTCAACAGTATAAGCAATCAATAATTTAAATTATATTAATTTCTAATGCACTTATTCATTTCGAGCATTAGAAGAAATGGAAGTCATAAGTGACACGGTACTTTGTTAATAATAAATTTCTTGAAAGTTAAAAATTGAGACGAGGGAGACCAGGTTCAAGATGCTATTGGAACACAAAACTAGAGTTCACAAAACGTATTATTCATAGAGCAATAAAGCAGGTTATACGTTTACATTGCGGGCTGACTGATGTGTAGTTGATTAGTGGAAAGAAAATTAAGAAATTGTACAGAGGCGATTTTCCATATCTTCTTTGAAGAAAAATCGATTCTCATGAAGTGAAAACGATGTTCAAAATTGGAATTTTATCCTCCATGTACCAACTTCATTTTAGAATTTGATGAAGAAATTCCAGTTCATGATTACAAATGTACTATTATACATCATGTATTGCTGGGAATTTTTATCTGTATACAGTCTTGTGGCTGACCTCATTTGAAGATTTGAGTCGGTTCGTAGCACGTACAATTTAATACAAACAACGCTTAGGAATTCTTCACTTACGAAATGCCGGTAATATTCATCATACCTGGAGAATCATAGGGACGATTTCATTCATGCAGCCGTGGAGTACGCCAGCTAGGGGCGCGAACGACAGCATGACAGGTCTAGTGACACAGCGTGAGGGGATCGCTCTAATAGCTTTACACGGCCGCCATATTAACAAACCAGTCCAGGTGGGGGATTTCGAATCACCGCCCCCGAATATCTACGAAAATCCGGTACCTCAGACCCAGTCAACGTACCTACAACGAGGTTTCTCGTTACAGGTGTTGTGGTATTGTGAAGTTTCGTGTTGCACCCTCAACGCTGGTCGTTGCAATTGACGTAGATACAATTTGCTAGCTCACATACCTGAGCTGACATTGGGGACTGCGCACTCCCAAGTATTTCCAGTGTACGTTACTAACGTGACATCCACTTCTCCGTATCTGAACCAATATTATTCTTCAGATGTACGGAGTTCTGCCATTACCTGATTCAAAATCAAGAAAGTTTGCCCTGAAATTGATTATGTGTTTCATCTTACGTTTATTTCAAACGTTCAGTAGAATTTTTGACAACTGAGCGATGAACTTCAAAAAACTTTATTTCTTCGTGGGTTTATATGCTACATATCCAAAGCTTGCAATATAAATAATTGTTTTATAAGCTTAAATTAATGATCAAGACCAAGTTTATACCCCGAAACCAACGAATTTTTTGTAAAGTTTCTATGAAAAGTTAATTGTCGTGAATATCGTCTATAAGAAATGCATGTAGCACGTTTTTATCCGTATACATATGAAAAACAATAAATTTAACTCTCTAGAGAACGCATATTGATTACAGTGAGATATACAGTGTGACAGCAGTAATTTATTTTAGCATAATTGTATATAACTAATAATGAATGAATAATACACAATTATGAATTTTACTCTATGTAACTGAGCAGAATGGCATTAAATGTATAATATTCTGTGTAAGAAAATTCTCCATTTGTATAAGAAATTTCATCATGCACTTGAAATTTGCATTATTTTATTGAGGAACCTTTTTATGACCTCTAATTAAAGTAGGATACAGGTCACTGTAGAGATCAAGATGAGCAGCTTCATGTAACTACCCAATCCGAATTTTATCGTCTGACCGGCGCTAATTTTCGTCAGCATTAACCGGTAATTATCACCTTTTCTTACGATAAACCGATGATATCTTACGATAAACCGGTAAATATTATCTGAAAAAGACTGTATTTTTATCGTCTTTTCCCTATGCTTGGAATGACGGTAGGAATAAGACTGTAAAGACCGGTCAATATCGTCGGCGAACATTTCATCGTCTGGAAATACATATAATTACCGGTAATAACCGGTACTATTTCTATCGTCGGAAGTTCCTACTATAAACGATGATTATCACCGCAAATCGATGATTATCTCCGGTAAACCGACGAAAAAATTTGGATTGGGTAAACAGCGCCCAAACTGCGTAGTTCTAGACACCAAGTGTATGATTCGGGGTGATAAGTGTAAAACTCAAAGTATCAAGCGTAGAATCTTAGGTGTTAAGTGCATGTTTTGAAGTATGAAGTGCATAATTCTAGACATCAAGAGGCAATAAGTGTATCAAGTGCATTTTTATAGGCATTAAACGCATAATTCGATGGATCAAGTTCTAACTTTCGGATATCATACCTGGGAAGAAAATTTCATTTTACAGACTTTCTTCAAGACTGGAATTTCAAAATTTCATTTCTTTTTCTGGAGACAGCAGCCCATCAAGAAAAGCATACAAGAAAGGTAGTGGTAGATTAATCATCATTATACTTAACACAAGTCTTTTTATTTCATAACGTAACATATGTAAGTCTTCTTATTTACAAGCACTTTCTCGAGTGCCTTTGAATCTTGGTCTGTTTTCTTCCGTCATTTTTCAGTTTCTTGTAATGTTTTAATTTCAGACTTCATGACGTTTTTCTTCCAGCGTTACGATGCTTGAACGACACTCGAGCGATTGTGATTAGTTCCTAAAAAACTAGAAGCTGATGGAAATACTCTAAATACGGTGGGCAGTTCAGCTTCCTCGGCACACCAAACTAACAGTCAACGATCAGAATACGAGGAAATATTTCTTTCTATTGTTCGTGTAGATTACTACTCCTTGATCATTCATTATTTGTCAGATATTTAGCTATTATTTAGCTAAAACTTGTAGGACTCCAGAGAATTCAGGGGTAATTGTGATCATGGAAGGATCGAACTACTGTTTTTATTCGTTAACTATGTAAGACAAACCTTTCGCAACTAAGCAAAAATATCTTTTAATTCTATTTAATTGGAAAAGACTAGCAAGAAAAAGACAAACATATGAGATTGTGGCACCATGGCTGCGGGTACACAGAAACACGTCCAGTTCAGGAGGTACTATATGCGGTGGAGATCAATCAAGGACGGAATTGAAATAGACGTGTTCATTATACTTTTTATTGGGCCAGTTAACTATCTAAGCTTGCAATTGCACAGTCTGTACAGCTTGTGTGCATGAACAGCATGACTGCACAGCCTGCACAGCTTGTGTGCATGAACAGCATGACTGCACAGCCTGCACAGCTTGTGTACGCGTACAGCATGACTGCACAGCTTGTGTACGTGAACAGCATGACTGCACAGCTTGTGTATGCGTACAGCATGACTGCACAGCTTGCACAGCTTGTGTACATGAACAGCATGACTGCACAGCTTGCACAGCTTGTGTACATGAACAGCATGGCTGCACAGCTTGCACAGCTTGTGTACGTGGACTTCAACACAGCGAAGCACACATGATCAGTCAAGGAGCATCTTGAAGACGCTTGGGAGCGCTGGTCAACAAGCGTAGAAATGACCTCCTGCTGTCGTGCTGTCTTCCTTCAATGGCCTCCTGTTTGTAGCATTGGCAGGCACTGGTCCTGCTGTTTGTCCTCTTCTGGACCATCAAAATCATCTCTGGAATACTTGGCAAACGACTGGACGAATCCCGAGACGCTCTTTGGAGGCCTCTTGAGACGTATTGCTCTGCCAAGAGCCCACTTGTGCCTATGGCCTACGTTCCTTCCTAGCTATTGCAGGATGCAAACAAAACATGTATTTGATTCTCAGCCAAAAACTTGTGAATAAAAAGACGTTTCAAACGTGTTTCGTGCATACAATTTTGTGGGGTTTATTTTAGGCTAAAAATTAGCCATAAATGATTTACTCTAAAGGGTATTTCTGTGAGCGTAAACATTCCTCTCCAAAGATCAAAGGACGTCTTTCAGAAGTCTTTAAGACGGCGTTCGTTGATCAGATCTCCACCATACAGAATCAGGAGACACAAACTCACCGTAGTCAAGTTATTGCTACTACCGCTGGCTGCAACCAAGAACCATCAGCTATAGGATTGGCTTGACGTAATTCATTGTGATGATGCATGGCTAAATTGAAGAGAAGAGTAATGTCTGCACTGTACACGCTTCAGAGACTTGTGTCGTTGTTCTTCTTGTTTTGATGTTGCCACACAGCGCTCATCCAATTATTGGCCAATAACATAAATTGGTAATGGGCTCCCACAAAAATACGAAAATTCGTTTAAAAGTGAGCATTGTTTGAAATCATGTTTCGCACATGAGGTAAATTATGACCAATCTTTACATACTTGATTATTGAGTAGAATTTTGTTACTAATTAAATACTTTAGGGAATATTGATGGGTGGTTAATACTTGCCCAATCCGAATTTTTTCGTCGGTTTACCGAAGATAATCATCGATTTGCGGTGATAATCATCGTTTATAGTAGAACTTTCGACGATAGAAATAGTACCGGTTATTACCGGTAATAATAGGTATTTCCAGACGATGAAATGTTCGCAGACGATATTGACCGGTCTTTACAGTCTTATTCCTACCGTCATTCCAAGCATAGGGAAAAGACGATAAAAATACAGTCTTTTTCAGATAATAATTACCGGTTTATCGTAAGATATCATCGGTTTATCGTAAGATATCATCGGTTTATCGTAAGAAAAGGTGATAATTACCGGTTAATACTGACGAAAATTAGCGCCGGTCAGACGATAAAATTCGGATCGGGTAATGATTATGTTTGACTACCTAAAGCAGAGTGTACATCGTAAATATTCTCTCAATAGGAATTTTTTTGAATGGTAGTCGTAGAGCTGTAAGATGCTTTCGTTGTCTTCAGGTATTCACAAGTGTCTGAAACTAATAAATATGCCAATAAATAAATACTTCATATGCCAAAGAGTAATATTTTCTGCACATACAACTTACTACAAAAATATTACAAGTTCATATTTTTCCAGGTAAAAACGTTTGAGGCAAACTTGCAGTTTCTATCTTACTCTAAAACACGTGTACATTCATGCCTATCTCTGTTTTTTTGTCTTGGAAATTCACATCGTGGTCGACTATGTTAGCAACTAACTAACCCATTTTCAGTTTTCATAAACTAACTAAGTCATAGTTTAGTTACACATCGTATAATCCAAGAACCTTATCGTATGTTTCATTTTCATGTACTTCATGACTATTAAATGTGAACATGTATCATAGTTTCTTTACGTATCATATAATCCAAGAGCCTCATCGCATCTTTCATTTTCATGTACTTTATAACTAGTGAAAGGGGATTATCATAGTTCAATTACTCATCATATTTTTCAAGAGACTCTCCATACATTTATTCAATTTTCATGTACTTGATAACAAATGCAAGTGGACAAACTATTGACTTTCCATGTGGAATTTCAGAGAAGACGTCATTCATTTTTTCTGTCGTCACGCTTTGCGTCGTCATCAAAGTCTCGAATGGAGCAGTCGTGGCAAGACGAAGGCATCGTCGTCAAAGTCTCGAATGGAGCAGTCGTTGCAAGACGAAGGCATCGTCGTCAAAGTCTCTAATGGATTCAGTCGTTGCAAGACGAAAGCATCGTCGTCAAAGTCTCTAAAGGAGCAGTCGTTGCAAGACGAAAGCATCGTCGTGAAAGTCTCGAATAGAGCAGTCGTTGCGAGACGAAAGCATCGTCGTCAAAGTCTCGAATGGAGCAGTCGTTGCAAGACTAAGGCATCGTCGTCAAAGTCTCGAATAGAGCAGTCGTGGCAAGACGAAAGCATCGTCGTCAAAGTCTCGAATGGAGCAGTCGTGGCAAGACGAAGGTGTCGTCGGACACAACTCCTCAATCGGGGTGTGCAGCTCATATTAATTTGCCATATAGGCATTATTGATTAAGTGAACCACAATAGCGAGTCCAAATGGAGTCTTACGCGACCGATACCGTCTCAGAAGCAAGGGTGGAGCAGGAGTGGAGGAGGTGGCCAAAGAAATGGGGGAAGAAGAAGGGGAGACCTCCTGATGAAGATGGATGAACAAGGAGGCTGTAGCTACATCCAGGGGTTGCTGCGTACAGCGATTCTATTGTATAATGAATGTTGGTTAGGTAGAGGGTTGGGTATTCTATTGTATTGATTCTATTGTATAATGAATGTTGGTTAGGTAGAGGGTTGGGTATTCTATTGTATTGATTCTATTGTATAATGAATGTTGGTTAGGTAGAGGGTTGGGCATTCTATTGTATTGATTCTATTGTATAACGAATGTTGGTTAGGTAGAGGGTTGGGTAGTCTATTGTATTGATTCTATTGTATAAGGAATGTTGATTAGGTAGAGGGATGAGTATTCTATTGTATTGATTCTATTGTATAAGGAATGTTGGTTAGGTAGAGGGTTGGGTATTCTATTGTATTGATTCTATTGTATAAGGAATGTTGGTTAGGTAGAGGGTTGGGTATTCTATTGTATTGATTCTATTGTATAAGGAATGTTGGTTAGGTAGGGGGATGAGTATTCTATTGTATTGATTCTATTGTATAAGGAATGTTGATTAGGTAGAGGGATGAGTATTGAACGCAAGGTTCATTATGAGGTGGTGGGTTGCAGAAATAATGTTTTGCATGAATAAACAAAAACATAAACATGATACAAATAACTCTCTGCAAAGTGAAATTCGCTGGATACAGAAATTATTCAAAGAATAATACAATGTGCGAGATATAGAAATAACTGTATATATTATAATTTCCTGCATGAAAGAGCTGAGCGATATCTATGACATTTTATCTCACAGAAAACAGGTCCAAATTAATTTTCAGTGCATCAAATGTACACAAACAAACGTTCAGAACCTCTTCATGCGCTCAATGTAAGTGTGTAGGCGTCAGACATAGGCAACAGCACCCGTTCGTGATGGATGAAACTTTCATTAGCATTTTTAGCGTGTACAATCTACGATCACTTTCCTTCAATCAACATTCCATTATTCATACTAATATTTTTGACGCATTTTTGCGTTAGTAAAACCATTTTATCAAAACAACTATTTCAGAACACTGGTCTTCTTAGTCTCAAGATAGTAAACGCGCAAAATTATCTTCAACGAAATAACTACAAATTCCTCGTGACGTGAAAATATGAGCTATGAGGAAAAAATATTTTCTTCCTCAGGAAGAAAATTTGAGCTATGAGGGAGTAATGATACTTCTCAAACAGAAGCACACTCGTAACTAAACTTATTGTATCAAATGACTAAGCCCGTCGTTGACGATGTTTTTATTTTGCCTAACGCGTGTTAGGCAGGGATTTTAATACCGTCATTGTACCTTAAGAGCCAGGGTTGTGAAGTGTGTGTTCAGATCAAAGTCAGCAAAGTTGTGCACCACCTTCATTGCGACGGCCCTTTCAACGTATTTTTTCCTCTTTTTGCTTTGTGTCAAGAAAATTATGGGCCTCTCTTAAATTTCCATGTACTGTTAGCTTAATTCGTTATTTGTATTTTCCTAATAGAGAAATGTGTTTTTCTGTTTATGAGCACAAATTGAAAATCACAATATTTTGTTTACTCCCCGGTCGTGAAGCCTGGTTGTTCTTTGAGTTTTTCACCGGCTCCGAATTTTGCAAATTTCCAGCTGGTGATCCATGACTATTAATATTAACTCATAATAATTAAAACCTCAATATGTACAGCACTATGATCAACATACAACTACAGCCTCTCTTACATCGTTACTCTCCTTCTCTATATTTCCGTACGTTGCTGCATGTTTTCACACGAAAAAACTCAATTCACAATTTCGCTTCAGTGTCACTATGATCAACATACAACCACAGCCACTCTTACATCGTAACCCTCCTTCTCTATATTTCAGCTGCATGTTTTCATATGAAAAAATGTAATTCCCGACTTAGTTCAGTATTGAGGGACCTTCATTTTCTCTGGTGCTCCGAGGTGTAGGAAACGCAGCGTGTGAGGGGAGCAGCTCTTTGCTTCGTCCCTCAAGTGTGCCCCCCTTTGTTCAAGTCCCTTGCAGCGCTGATTAAAGACGGAATGCTAATGATGGTCGCAGCCCCCAAGCTTACGAGGTCTTCGCTTCTCAAAATTAGGAATTTGATTAAATGCCGACCAGTAAAAGACAAAGGATGCTGAGCACGAAAACAAGGCTCAGAACTTTGGGTTGCTATAGTTACCGTACTTTTAGGTGAGGTTTAAAGTATCTAGTTAATATTATCTGCGAATAAAATTATTTAGTGTATAGCGTAGTTTGAAATTCATGAAAAATTCCGATAGGACAGTTTTCATCTGATCTTATCATCGTTTAGGTTTTTGTGAGAATGTTCCGTTATCGGAAGAATAAATTGACCAGGACAAGTGGTAGCCTTCAATTTGATCTACATAGAAATTGAATCTGCATCTCCGGGAGACGTGGGTGCACAGGAAGAAACCTTAGGACAGGGTTAAAGCAACATGGCGGAAGGGAGGCTTGGTGTTGCCGAGGGCAAGTTTGTGCGGCTCGTCTTTCTATTCATTAGAGCAAAGTCTCAGGAGCTTTGAAACCCTCACTTGTCCCCTCAGCTCCCTCCGTCTTGCCCTGGCCGTCCCCTTCTTGCAAGAGCTTCCCTCGCAGCCTAATCAGGACGCTTCTATCGATCCAAACTCGAGAGCTGCCCTCTAAAAAAACAGCCGCCATTTTGTCTCGTTTCCCTCAGATCTTGCCTGATATTTTTGTGCCCACACTCACGCAAGGGAAGCTGCTCCTCCATTTTGCTGCCTTCAAGATGGCATTACTGACCTCAGTTCTGTGACGTGCCCTCGAGTTTTATAAACATTATTTGTCCTCACCATTGACAGCAAATAAGAATGCAGTGATAAAAAATGGCTTGAATATCTTAAGCTACTAAGTCAAGTGTGGTTCAGTCAGAAAATTTTAGAGAATTTGGTTTTATCGCCTTTTCTTACGATAAACCGATGATATCTTACGATAAACCGGTAATTATTATCTGAAAAAGACTATTTTTATCGTCTTTTCCCTATGCTTGGAATGACGGTAGGAATAAGACTGTAAAGACCGGTCAATATCGTCGGCGAACATTTCATCGTCTGGAAATACCTATAATTACCGGTAATAACCGGTATTATTTCTATAGTCCGAAGTTCCTACTATAAACGATGATTATCACCGCAAATCGATGATTATCTCCGGTAAACCGACGAAAAAATTCGGATTGGGATGTTTCAGTACAACATGTACACCATTCGTATCTTAAGAACAAACAGCTTTTCAAAAATGAAGATATACTTGCGTGTATATTAGCACTTGATGAACATCAATGAAATTATTAAATGAGATGAAGGTTATTTTTCACCACTCATTTATTTGTATGAGTTTTAATATGAGACTACAGCAGAACCTAAATTTCTTGGGGGAAAAGTTCATAAGTGAATTTCAACGACATTTTTTACAGATTTCTCTCCGAACACAGAACAGAAATGAAATTGAAGTGAAAAAAGATCAGTGAACTGCTAAACCAAAATTACTGAAAAGTGATTCAATTCTGTGAGTTATGTGTTACTTCGTAAAAAATCAATTGTGATTAATGTCAGTACCTTATTGGAAGCTATTCATGGTAACATTTTCCGAGTTCTTAATGTAAGTTACAGAAGTTTTCTTAGATTTTTCTCTCAGATTATTCGTTTAACAAATGAGCGATCGTAAAATAAGTCCAAGTTTAAAATTCAAAACCAAGCAACAGTAAACCGATAATTCGTTAATTCATCCTGTCAGATTTACAATAGTTTTACATCCTTATTTTACAGAAGAAAACTTGTTGGATAAAAACTAATTGAATCTACTAGAAAAATATTCGATCATCATGGATATTTCCAAAGCTGCTTAAATTTAAACTACTATTTCTGGAAACTTAGTTTACCTTCGTAGAACTATTTCTCTACATCATAGACTACTTGAGATCCTAGAGCAACGAATTAGACTACAGCATGGATTCAAACACAAATTTCATTGTTTTTATCCCTTCTATCATAAAGTTACTGATCCTAGGCTAGCCCAAAGCGTCACATTCATGTGCGGTCACCAACGATTCTTCGAGAATTCATCAGATTCATTAATCGAGTCCATAAATTCTGCATAAAGTTCAAAGTAATCGTTGTTGTAGAACTAGGAACTGCAGCAGCATCTGCCGCCGCTGCTTCCGCACGCACACACACCGAGTTCGCTGTCGAAGGAATTAGCGCAGAATGTCGTATGTTTCCAGGAGTTTGTTTAGATTAAAGCAACATTTGCTATGTGATTTCGGCTAAAGATCAAACTTTGGACGGTAAATCCTTATCCTTGATAACATTCCTAGTGAGTGAGGCTGAGTGAGGTTGTTTTGAGAATAGTTTTGCGTACACATCATCGTAATTTTCGAACTTTTTGAAGTGCTTTAGTGTATGTTATTTCTTTTTAAAATTTCTGATACATCATGTGGAATTATATTGCTTAATTCCCTCACCGCCCAGCGTGGGCATTAACACTGATTTTATTTAATCTACTAAAGAAACAAAAAAATTTCTCGGAAAAGTTAACTCCACATCTTTTACAAGCTTAAAAATATCTTCCCTTTCTACCTTATTTCATGAACTCCAGAGGCTCAGGTATTGCCACCATATCACACGCATGTCTCACGTACGTGTAGACTCACCACCGTCACGTACTCTCCTGTTTTATTCACTTTTCCTAGAAATATCAGGCCTACAGTTTGCCACAATCTGGACCTCGGTCATTTCCAGGAGCCTCTTGTGCATACAAATGACCGTCCAGGCCACTATAAATGGACCTTCCCTCCAGCCACATGCTGCACCTCTCTTTTTACTCGCTAGTTTAGTTTTCTGTGCTAGGTTTTATCCGCTAGTTCAGTCTTCCGTGCTAGGTTTTATCCGCTAGTTCAGTCTTCCGTGTTTGGTTTTATCCGCTAGTTCAGTCTTCCGTGCTTGGTTTTATCTGCTGGTTTAGTCTTTCGTGCTAGATTTGACCAGCTAGTTTAGTTCAGTCTTCCATGCTTGGTTTTATCTGCTGGTTTAGTCTTTGGTGTTAGATTTGACCAGCTAGTTTAGTTCCGTCTTCCGTGCTTGGTTTTATCTGCTGGTTTAGTCTTTCGTGCTAGGTTTTATCAGCTAGTTTAGTCGTCCGTCATTTTTTTAAAGCATTCGAGTCACTAGCCCTGTTAACACTTTATACAACGTAGTAAAACAATTTTCCAGGTTTATTAAAAAAAATCTTATTTGGATTCCGAACTGGAAAATATTCGGACGGAAGTACTCACTCGTGTCTTTAGAATAGAATAGAGTATGGAAACAAAAACAAGTCGCTTGGTATATTCTTGCACTGTTACTCAAGTCCCATGCCCTCTAAAGTTGAGGTATCAATCACGCACATGCACCTTATTTACTAACTGGCAATCACGCACAGGCCTCAAGAGTTAAGGAGGATATAGAGTCAGTGCTTTATGAACATGGGGGTTTCGTATCCAATATTTGTTAACGATTTTATTCTAATTCGAGAATAGTATATTCCGTGGTAGTTGTGGTCTGTTGTTATTTTCATGGTTGTGTCTGTTGATGTCTTCATGGTTGTGGTCTGTTGATGTCTTCATGGTTGTGTCTGTTGATGTCTTCATGGTTGTGTCTGTTGATGTCTTCATGGTTGTGTCTCTTGATGTCTTCATGGTTGTGTCTGTTGATGTCTTCATGGTTGTGGTCTGTTGATGTCTTCATGGTTGTGTCTGTTGATGTCTTCATGGTTGTGTCTGTTGATGTCTTCATGGTTGTGGTCTGTTTATGTCTTCATGGATGTGGTCTGTAATAACCCCACACTGGATCGTTACCCACACTATGACCACATTCTCCCCACCATCACCACACACCTCACCACCACCATCACCACACACCTCACCACCACCATCACCACACACCTCACCACCACCATCACCACACACCTCACCACCACCATCACCACACACCTCACCACCACTATCACCACACACCTCACCACCACCATCACCACACACCTCACCACCCCACACCCAAAATCCCAGCAACTTTACATGGCGCACAAACTCGCCTGTTGAAGCTTTCAAAGGGAAAAGCAAGGTCACTCAGCGTGAGGCACGCAGCAGTATACTGCGTCACTTGTGCGTCTCCCTCGTCCCCAGCTGTTATACTGCGTCACTTGTGCGTCTCCCTCGTCCCCAGCTGTTATACTGCGTCACTTGTGCGTCTCCCTCGTCCCCCAGCTGTTATACTGCGTCACTTGTGCGTCTCCCTCGTCCCCCAGCTGTTATACTGCTTCATTTTTGCATCTGCCTCGTCCCCCAGCTGTTATACTGCGTCACTTGTGCGTCTGCCTCGTCCCCCAGCTGTTATACTGCGTCATTTTTGTCTCTCTGTCTTCCTATCACGTTCTTCTCCTTCTCTTTATTTTCTTTGCAATTTTCCTTCACTTGTTCACCCTCTCTACACCGCTTTTCACCTTCACAGGCTATAGTGCTATGTTAAAACTGCTGCTTTTAGAATAATATGTGACTACTCTTTCGACTACAAGTGCTCTATGCTCTTTGTGTTTTAATTTAGACACAAATATTTACGATACTGCGACTGTGTTTGATACCAACTTTTCAACATCAAAAGAAATCCTTCATTAGGATGTTGATAATGTGTTTTAAATATTCACTCGAAAGGAAATCTTAATCTATTATAGGGCAAATGAAAATAAAAGTAAAGTTCACATCTGCTGGTGCACAACATATATGCAAGGGAATCTAATCCAAATCAAATGATGTCGGAAATGCCTAAATGGATTTTTTCCCGCTTCATCAAAGAACACGAATAATTTTTTTTTTTAAATATTACATACGACCTTTGAATTTTTATGGGGCGTATCTTACGATCAAAAATTTTGCTTAATTGGTGGTTTTACTTTATTTTATTCGAAAGGATTCTAGTTATTTTCAGATGCTGACTCCAATCTGACAAAGACTGAAATTTCTAATAATATGCATTGAAATTTTTCTTCGTTTTTCATTTTTTGTTTATATCTCAAATATACTACCAAATTTCAATAGGTAAATAGCAAATTTTGGATTACATTTCCAAATATACAGGGAGAGTAAAAGAAACACACAGAAGCATAGAAAGAAATGAAAGCACTTTCATCACCAGAAGGCTTACACTTGAATGTGGGTTGCAGTTGCCGTAGACTTATTTCATTTGAATGTTTCATGCTACCCAGGAAAATACCTGCATGAACATCAAGCCCCTATTTGCGATAATGAATCAAGCTTGCATGAGAAACTTTCAAATTGGGTGATGATTCGCCCCATGCCGAACATTAACATTTACGAATACGTGCGTATAGAGGGAGACATGAGAAGTATTGATGATTTCATTTCGTTCCTAAGGTAGCGTTTAGTTTCATCGGTGTTGTATTTTATGCTTGTAGTAGAATAGTGAACCCAGGTAGATCATTTGAAAGGTCTTTTAGTGTTATATTTAGCGTTGTATTCGATTACTACACAGCCTATCAAAATAAGCACTCTACGGTCGCGGAATTTCTATCAACTTTTATGATAAACTTCTATCAACTAATTTTTATTAAATTTTATGACCCAACACTTCTCGTGCCACCCAGAACGCGAGGCATATTTTTTTCGTTAAGCAATCAACGGGTCCAGATGATTGACGATTGAAGCTTTACTCATATTGAAACTTTCATAATATTATAGCAGATTTTTGGTCTCGAACCACCTAAAAAATCAAAGAACGCACAGTACGAAAGCTTTAATGTTCACTCACACAGCCAATAATATCTTAAACATGGGAAGTACATGACAATAGCTAATTAGTATTTCTAAGTACTTGTGAAGTAAAGCAGCGTGTTCCTTAATATCAGAACATTCAAATACCTTGGAATTAAAACAAACTTAAAAAGAAACTTTCCATCGTGGAAGTGTTTGTTATCTTACAGTGTATGTATATAAATCACAACACCTACAGGGTGTGATAACATCTTTTCCTTTTTCTGAAACCAAAGTGCTTTGAAAAAAGAAAGTTATGTTACTGCACTTTGTATAATGAACACATACATAATGCACGTACGCAAAAACTCGGTGTACGGATGCAAAGTTTCAAGCTTTACATTTTTAATGTGATTTCCATTCCTGTGAGATTTGCCGGTTTTCTGACAATTTACATTGCGACTGAATAGTCTTTGAAGAGCAATGGTGCCACATAGGCAAGGAAATTGAACATCAGCGAATTACTGCCAGTTAAACATAAAACATGCTTCACTATAAATAAAATACAGCTATACAGTCAAAAATTAATGCAACTCTTTTGGTTGAATTTTTATCTCCTGCGCATTGTTCTCTCGTGTAAAAATGTGTGATAAACTTGGGTGGACTTTTGAGAGACAATTGCTGACTTTGCATAATTTTAAGAACGTGTGCATGTGTGTAGGGTCATTGATCATTGAGCTTACGTGCCACATTAAAAACACATCATGGTATGTTTTCTTCCATAAGGATTGTTGATGTAAAAGTTCTTTTAGAGAGGAAAAGGTTTTTTAAATTTCTCGCCTCATAGAATAAATAAATATTTCACTCACACAGCATATCCTATTTTTTCTTTGTGATTAGGTGCTTTTTCTCAAAATTGTTTATGACGAACCATAAAATTTATTCTGGCAAACTTATCATTTTACTTTAGTATTTCCAGCACCATACGTTACGATCTAGACACGTTCTCTGATCCATGTTTGTCGTGACGACAATTTTTGCCGAGCCTGAGTGATGCAGCGGCCGTGGCGCTCCCAAGCATCGCTCAAAGTCAAGCTTCAAAGGGGAAAAGTAATCAAAACATCGCCAAATTTAATGAACAACTTTGAGCTGCAATCTATAAGAAAATTTGGCAAGCATCTCTGCTCGAGAATTCCCTGGCAAAACACGACATGTCTCGCTTGCTGAAGTACTTTTGAATGAGTTAGACTGAAAGTTATTTTCTAATAAATTTTTGTTTATGCTTAAAAAATGATATTGTTATTTCCAGTTAAGGATTATTCTCCATGGGCAATTTTTGTGCTAGTCCAAGGAACTATATTTTTTAATCTATTAGCATGTCTTCGAATTCTATTTGGTAAAACAGGACTGTTCAAGAACTTATCTATTAAATGCATTATTGAAAACTACGTGAAGAACTAATTAAGTGAAGAAAAACGGTCAGGTGTGTGATATGACTACTGATTTGAACTATACAATGTGGTCACGATAAATGTATGCCAAAATTTCCAAAATTCCAACTTTTTTGTTGTGATTGATTGTTTTTGGAGCGTTGGCATAGGTATCGGTGATACCAATGTATACATTTTCGTGTACTAAAAATTTTTTAATTTGATTAATTGTTTCTGAAATGTTGACATCGGTATCGATGATACCGATGTATATATTTTTTTGTGAACGCCCTGTGTTCCCCTTCAAGGTAAATCCAATTTAATTTTTCCCGGAAAAATTCTCGTCTCAACGTGTGGTGAAATTAAGGATGATCTGAAGCATGCATGGAAAAGGTTCTAAAATTCCTCTTGGAAAAATAAAGATTGAAAAATTATAAGTACATAATGTAGCGTTTAATATAAGTTATATATAATGTATGTGTAATCTAAAGTACACAATGAGTAGAAAGTTATCACTAGTATATACCTCGTATTTAAAGTAAATAAATACTGAATTTTTTCAAAGAAGTATCGACTTCATTATTTCCATGGTTGGGGATTTTAAATTCAAAAGAACATTTTAAATGTCATCTGATTTTTCTTTGAAATGTCAGTTTCCAATTGAAATTCGTACAACGAGAACAAACTCTCCATGGTATTTTGGAATCATGCAGATGAATAAATGCAGAAACTGCGTCGCTTTTTAGTAGAAAAACATCAGAATTTAGAGCTGTGACCCCAGCACCAAATGCCCCACAAGGGAGTTGGTATTCCCCTGGCGCTGTCTCACTCACTTCCCCACATCCCTCCTCTTCCCTGCCTCATCCTCCTCTCTCCAAATCTAAATGAATAACAGCAATAGAGTAAAGAAAAGAAGAAAATGAAATAGAAATCCCGTGGAAGAGCGATCGAAAGAATAGCGACCAGGCCTAATCCATCCTTGGCTGCGCTCAGCCAATGAGAGACCTCGACACATGCTCTAGCAGCCAATAGAAAGTGAGCTGTGCCGTGGTGGTGATGTAGGCCTAGTTGAAGGTAGGCAGATCTCAAGAAGGTGACGGGTGAACACCAGAGAAAGTTAAATCCAAAGAAAACTTTCCTTGAATCGGTTCGATAAATAGCATATTTCCTCGAAGCTACACTCGATTAATATGCACCATGTGTACAGAAATTAAATAACATCTAATTTTTGAATAAAGAGAAATAAGCGACTATATTTACTATTATTTTTATTAGAAATTATTTATTTAATTCAGAAAATTACTCCTGTTTCAACTTAACACTCTGACGTAATTGTGGAAGCTATACTGAATGCATCATCTTCTCAGATCTATCAAATGACAGTATGCTTTTCTTTTCGATTTTCTAGCAAAATTCTGCTAGAAAAACGAACAAAATCTGAAATGTCAGCATTTAGAAGATGATCAATCATGGTATCCTATATACGACTGTCTCAATGCTGAGCTTTAGTGATGAATTACTGTCGCATTTACTGAATAATTCATGAGGAGCAGCAGAATCAAAATTGCGTGTGTGGGTTGACCGATTGAAGGACAACACTCCCTGTTGAAAAATAATGTTGTGTCCTCTGTAAATGTACACCTGGTAAAAATGAACATCGAATGAATTTACCATGTTACCACACGAAGTTATTTACAAAATTGGTAGTGAATTTTGAACTTTCTCTAACTATAATCTTATTTCACAGAATAGTTTGAAGTCGTTTTTGAAAAGTGTGTCGAGGTTGTAAGAGATGGAAAATCACTGAATGCTAATGAAAATATAGGGGGCGGTGACTTAACTTCCTTTTTTCATCACTTTTTTAAAAAGCAAAAAAGGAAGTCATGTTGCAGCACCACGAATATAAAAAATAAACGATTTTTTTACAGTTTATTTAAAACGTTCTTTGATTTACCAATGACATCAATTCCTGGAAGCATTTCAAAATGTTCAAAATATTTGCGTACGCAGAAATAATTGAACCGATATAAAATTATTACACTTAAATTATAGTTCTACGTTCTTTGAAACAAATTCATGAAATGAAATCAGACATCACATAACAATGAATAATATTTAACAATAGATTTGCTGACAACATTTGTTCTCTAACAGAAGACATTTGAGTAAAGTGCTAAGGTATAAAGGTATTCTCAAACATCGGGCAGTTTTCAACTGGACCTAAGAATGAACTGAAACTGTAGCTGCAGGGTAAAAGCAGAAGCGTATATGTACATCATATTTATATTGAGTGCACTAGGAGACTGATTACTAGTGTTGCGCAGGTCACTAGTATTATGTAGGTCACTAGTGTTGTGTAGGTCACTAGTGTTGTGTAGGTCACTAGTGTTGTGCAGGTCACTAGTGTTGTGCAGGTCATTAGTGTTGTGCAGGTCACTAGTGTTGTGTAGGTCACTAGTGTTGTGCAGGTCATTAGTGTTATGTAGGTCACTAGTGTTGTGTAGGTCACTAGTGTTGTGTGGGTCACTAGTGTTGTGCAGGTCACTAGTGTTGTGCACGTCACTAGTGTTGTGTAGATCACTAGTTTTAGGCCTATTCATCCTAAGCATTTGTAACTAATAGATTTTGAATACAATCTTACGCTCAATTTAAAGAAGGTAATTCATGGATTTCTCGTCCGTGCATGTATCTTTCTTGGAAATTTAATGAATTTATTATTGGGGCAATTGCGTTATTTAAATAAGTAGCAATACATGTTTTAAACGTGTAAGAATAAGCATCTCTTGATAGGACAATTGTTTGTTTGTTAATATGCTACAAAACCAAATATTTTCATTTCAGTTCCAGGGTCCCATTTTAACTTTCTCGACTAATTTATGCTGATTATCGTTGATGATTTATTTCCTGTGAAAATTGGTACGAATAAACATGCAAAATATCAGGTTTATTCAACTCTTTCAGAGTCTCAAGGAAGAGAAACTCAAAGAATTAACGACACACTTTCACTAAAATCAAACCCCATCTCGTGAGGCCTGACCATATCTTGACCGGATAGCGAGGTCAAAATCAAACCCCATCTTGTGAGGCCTGACCATATCTTGACCGGATAGCGAGGTCAAAATCAAACCCCATCTCGTGAGGCCTGACCATATCTTGACCGGATAGCGAGGTCAAAATCAAACCCCATCTCGTGAGGCCTGACCATATCTTGACCGGATACCAAGCCCGCTCTGCCAGAGCGGGAAGAGATATTGTGCAGAGGAGTTCTTGTAGAGTTCGATACGGACGAGGTCTCCATTTTGAAGGGTTTTCCGTGTAAGGCTGCCCGAGTCCAAGTGTCGACACTCGTTCTGCCATTAATAATTCCTAGAATGCAAACAGCGACGACGAACTCTAGAATTCTACAGGTAACTTGTTTGTAGCTGTCCGTCGCATCTCCTGCTTCTGCCCTCTGGCTGCGCGTTCATACAATTTTTATTAGAAGTCATCCTGAGCATCTCACGTTTACGGCTTTACCTAATTATGTGTATAAATTTTTCAAGTGGATTCATTCTTTTCAATTAACCGCATGTCAGCAGCAGGTGAACTTTACGAAAGCTGGAAAGTTACTCTAAAATGAAGCTCGGAATCGTATTCCTAGAAGTGAACATGTTGTTTAGAATTTTAAATTCTGCTCCTCTGAAATAAAAATCCTCTTTAATCAAACACAGGTGTTCCATGTATGACAGATCTCAACACGCATGCGTTTACGAACACATTTTGCGAAGGATTTTATCATTTCTATGCGATGGTTTGTACTGAGTAACAAATATTTTGGACAGTATGTAGCAGGTTTTCAAATTATTCACTGCAAATGAGCTCTATTTTATAAACCTAATGAAATATAAGATTGCAAAATGTTAGATGTAATGTAATGATAATTTATTCTCGTATCATTATTATTGGTTCATAGAGTATTCAAGATATACCCATTTCTCAGTTTGTCGCTTTTTTATCAAGAATTGCGAGCGCAAATGATGCGAATTAAAAACTCACATTCAATGAATTTAGAAAGTATATTACAAATGAGCGTCTAACGCACACCTTTAGATTAATTATTTTTCAAGAAATGTGAGTAAAATGATTGGCAGATAATTGCATTCTATGACCTATAAGCTTTGGAGTTTTAGATTTATCATCAAAATACGACACACACATGACCTGCAAGCTATAAAATTCAACTGACGTCGCTGAACAATCGTACTCAACTGCACGGTGATGCTCACAACAAGATTTCTATCCACAGTATTTATTTGTACCATTGTTGCAGCTAGAAACCTTTCACACAGTATCGGTTATTGACGGTAGCCACAATAGTGGTTTTGAAAGGACATTTGTGTAGGAGGGCGCACGTGGACGACCAGATATACATATAAGTGCCTCTAATAAAGTGAGTCCGGCAGCGAAGAACCGCAATCCTATCAAAAGAGCACGGGACTATTCTGATGAGCCTCGGCCTTCATATGAGCAAATAAGGCTTAAAAAGATACAACTTTAAAACAGGTTTGTCATCAAACAGGTTTGGTTCCCCCGACTGGGACTGTTGTGGTGTGTGTAGCTTGTGGTGTGTGGCATACAGTATAATGGACAGGCTTATTACTGTATGAGACGGCGCGTGGTGCGTGAAATTAACCATATAAACAAATTTAAAATGTAAATTTCCAAACTTAAAACATAGACCTCAGGACCAGCTGTATCTAAGGTCTTTGTTAAGGTTTTTAATTGAACAATCAGTTTAATAGAGAATTTGGATATAAATAATACACAGGTATTTTCTCAAAAATAATCATGTGATCTTTTCTGATATCCTTGAATCGTCTTAGAACTTTGTGAGTTTCCTTTTGTGTTTCGTGTATTTAATGTATTCCTGTGTAATAATTCAATAGTTGAATTAATTTTCAGGCCTAAAATTTTCTTAACAAGAAACAAAGGAAAATTATTGTCAAGTTTCGAGGATAAAGTTTTTAGGTCCTGCCAGAGTACCGGTCTGCTGCATGTCTGCAGCACGGTAACTAGCAGACAGCAGCACGGTAACTAGCAGACAGCAGCAGGGTAACTAGTAGACAGCAGCACGGTAACTAGCAGACAGCAGCACGGTAACTAGCAGGCAGCAGCACGGTAACTAGCAGACAGCAGCACGGTAACTAGCAGGCAGCAGCACGGTAACTAACAGGCAGCAGCACGGTAACTAGCAAACAGCAGCACGGTAACTAGCAGACAACAGCACGGTAACTAGCAGACAACAGCACGGTAACTAGCAGACAGCAGCACGGTAACTAGCAGACAGCAGCACGGTTAGCAGCACAGTTGCAGCATTGTTATCAGAAGGTTAAGAGCTCGCTTAACTCCGTGGATTTGATCGAATTTTACCCTTTCATCGCCAGTAAACTTTTTTCCTCGTACGGTTAGACAAATTTGAGGAATTATAGTACGATTATTGTTATCTATCATTAGTGTTCTTAGTATAATATTAATTGTGAATTAAAAGTATTTATGAATAAAGTATTGCTTTGTAATTATAGTTTCGGAAGAATGGTCAACAATACTGCCAGAAGTAATTTACTCTGAATAATACTGTCAGCAATATTCTACTCCTGTAAATAACAATTGTGTCATCAACTTCAGAAGTTTGTCAGAAAAGTTTGATTGAGTTTGTGGGAGGCGGAAGCGGAAAGGCAATCCAGGAGAGGTAAATTGTTTGGAATATTTGATACGAAAGACAAAAATAAGACAGCCGTAGAAATGAATATTTAAATTTATTTCTTCTTGTTATTTAAACTGAAATTCAATCCTCAACTGCTCGGAAGAGGTAGAATTGTTTGAGGTGAAATAGGGTAAAGAAAGAGAAATGTATTTACCAAACGATAAAACCAAATGAAACAAAATGACACCAATGTACATTTTGAAGTTGAAACACATTCTTCGTTCATATCTGTATTTTATTTTTATTAAAGCTACAAATATGTCAGACCATTTTGATACACCCTATGAAATGTTTCAAATCATCTATATTCGTGAGAGTGGTAGAGGAAGGTAGAATTGCGGGGTTCAAACTTATGGAATATTGTAAAAGGGTTTTCAATAAGTTCTTCCAAAGCATGCTATAATATTTACTGTTATACTAGTTCACCCACACCTGTAAAAATTCACGTGTTTTTCAGTGAATTTTTCGTTTGATTTGCTAGTGGACGCAGGCTTTGCAAAGGAGTTTCCACATTGAAGGATGTGCCTTTGGTATCCACAATGCAATACATGTATACCCTACCTAATTTCCTCCTATCTAAATCCTTAAGAGCGTGACAGAGAGACGGACCAAGTAAGCAAGCAAGCAAGCCAGCAAAAAATTGTGTATTATTACATAGTGGAATAGTGGAATTGTGTGGATAAATAATTCATTTGGGTGCGTGCAAATTGAGAAATAATCTTGTAAATATTTCTACCTGTAAAGACTGAGTCACGTACGTCGTTTGGAATGTAATGCAAATGCAAGTACAAGGAATGAAAAATGTTAGCTGTAAAACGATTAAATGTTTAAGCAACGTAACTTAACTAGGTCAGTATTTGAAAAAAGATAAATAATTGTACGCAAAGAAAGTGAAAACAAAGAACAGTTAGTCAGAAAAAGACGATGAACAGCATGGAAACCAATCATTTTTTAAACATGCCCCTAGACTCGACGGTGAGCAATTTTTTAAAACAATTCTTGGAAATGCAAAAACTACGAGCGACTAAAGAAGGCTGCTCAGTTTACACTTCTTCTAACGACATATCTTTGTCTTACAATAAGACTAAATATGGCCGAAAATGAAGTAGGGATGAAAAATCTGGAGAAAAATTTTTTGGATATCAATCTTCATGTTGCCTGTAATGTTAAGCAGAGGTTTCTGTTAAGCGTAAGATGGTCACTATTTGTTACATAACTCTTGATAATTTTACTTGTGTGGCTATTTATGATGTACGCATAGTGAATAAGACAAGGCGTACAATAATTCATACAATGTCCTCAGTGACCGATGAGCTTTATGATGGTGTTGTTTCTGTCTGAAGCCATCGTTCGTCTTACAGCTGCTAAAATTTTATCACAAATGCACAAAATATGAATATTTTGTCGTAACTTCTTCGTTAAATAAGGTTAAAATATTCCAATATGAAAATGATTGAATTTTTTCTCTGAAAATATGTCAAAAAAGCTCACTACACACCTCTATTTTATGTATTATTTGCATAAGGGTTTTTAAGCTGCACCTTAATACTACCATCGGTGGTTTAAAAATTTTCAATGTTAATTCCTCCCACATCGATATTTTCCGTATAATTACTACAGTTAAAAATACTTTTTACCTGTGAAATATTTTACGAAATAATTCCTATAGTAATAATCATTCTCCACCACATCTGTTACTGAGAGCTACCACAGCTACTAATTGCACCAGCGTTTCTTTCTTGTATTTACCATCTCCATTTACTTTCCCCAGTGTCATCAACGCTTCAAAACGCACCAAAGTGCACCAAAGTTTCCCCTGGTACTCATCATTTCAATTAACTCCTCCCAGTAGTCATCAATGCTTTCATACACACCAAAGCGTACCCACGTTTGCAATGTTTCCTGCATTTAGCACTTTTACTAACTCCTACCATTACTCAACAACTCTCATACTCATCAACTGCATCTACGACTTGTAACTAGTTCTGTAGTTACAGCTATTTTTGAAATCCGACAACTAATCCTAGTTTTCAACCCCTATGTTCATGAATCTTTTCCGACTCGATTCATTTTCCACACAAACTCCAATTTCCTTTCTCTCCAAGAACAGCTCGAGAAGATCATCAACCTTTTGGAACTTTTCCCTCTTATGACCGTCAACCTCTGAACAACAAATTTTTGGTCCCAAGTCTTCTGATTCTCTTCAAACTTCTCTAAATTCATCGATGTTTTCATCTGATCACCTTTTCATTACCTCTTCATCCTCCATCAATTTTTTTATGATTACAATGATCACCTGCTTTCTCAGTTTCCACTACCTCTTCCACCACTGCTAAGTTCTCTTCATAATCACATCCCTTCTCATTTTCCAGTACCTTTTCCTCCTCTGCCAGTTTCTCCTCATGATCACCATCCTTCTCCTTTTCCACTACCTTTTCCTCCTTTGTCATTTCTCCTCATGATCACCAGCCTTCTCATTTTCCACTACCTTTTCCTCCTCTGCCAATTCTTCTCATGATCACCAGCCTTCTCATTTTCCACTACCTTTTCCTCCTCTGCCAGTTTCTCCTCATGATCACCAGCCTTCTCATTTTCCACGAGCTGCTCCAACTCCACAAACTCCTCTAACTCCACGAGCACCTCCCTATGAACGCAAAAGGCCACATTCGCGTCTCCCCAGTCCGTCTATCGATTTTTTGCAGACGCGCTGAAGCCTTCGAAGAGCGAGCGCATGGGGGGCAGTGAAAGGAGGGTGAGGTGTAGATAAGGGGGTTAAAAGAAATTCTGCGACATCCACTCTAAAGAGGAGTAGAATGAGAGGACATAAGCGGTGAGGGGAGAACGCCCCCTCCAGGGACGCTCAGCATTTGCATTGGAGCGCTTCTTACGCATAGGCTTTCTTTGTCGTCTCCGACTGGCGTGCACTGGTAGATCAAACGCTGCTGGAGAGACAGGAATCTCTCCACACACCACCAATCTCTTTCGCCTGCCTCAACGCACTTCACCTGGTTACGGATGCAATTTGTGAAGAAGCAGTCGATAAATATTCTCAGAGAAATGCTTAACTGTGTGCATTACTTGGTATAACTTTAACAATCTTCTTGAAGAATCTGGGATAAGTTTTGACTATGTTTGTGATTTAAGTATGAAGTCATTAACAGCCTCTGTAGTTCCCATAACGTACGGATGAAAATTAATTCGACTGGCAGGAAGTTAAAGGTTTTCTTTAGTAGAATATGAAGAGCTTTTTATTGTTCGCTTCATAACTAATCCTAGAATCCTAGAAAGTGGATTTGGACTGTGAAATTGAAAGACTAGACCCCAGTGAAGTTTGTTTGAAAAAGTTATCAATGTTTATCATTGATGTGTTTGGTGCCGACATTCCATATTGAATTACATTTTCAATAAAATCACAATTTATTAAAATTATTGTCTGTTTTGAAGTTTCAAAAAGGTTCAGTAGACTCATGTTACCTTTCCATTTCTGTAAACTGGAAATTAACTGCGTTGCTGCCATCAAAGCACTTTATAATGGTGTTTTTAATAGCGCTTGAATGTTAATAATATTTACAAAACCTAATTTACCTAAGTGTATAAAGTCTACCCGCAGTCGTAATTCCAATGACTGACAGAGCTCCATACCACACTCAAGTCTAAAAGTTTAACTGCAACAACATACATTCGTGTAAATTCTCGATCCATCCTTCAGTAGACAGCCTTTGGTGCCAATCGCATGCATTCTGTGGACTTTCACCCTCTCTCCGTCCACAACAAGTCCAATAAGAGAAGACGGACTGGGCTCAACGAGGCAGTTCCGGCGCTCTTGCTTGTTCGACAGAGATTTTTGATGAGTCTTGGTTTAGCAAACAAGCTTATCTCGACGTCCGCTGTTTTGTGCGCTGTTCGAACTGCAACCAATGTCTCTCATGTTCGACAGCTGTTTTCGGGAGTCTTTGTCGTATCAACATTGAGCTGTTTTCGTTTAGCTGAGGTCGTATCAATATAAGGCTTTACATTAACTTATCAAGGCTTCGAAATTGGAATGTTGTAACTTAGCCTTGGTTATATTAATACAAGCTACTGTATGCTCCGGACATTTTCAAGTGTGAATATTAGATTCTTTTCTACGATATCCTGCAGGATCAGCTTCGTTCAGAATTTAACCGTATGTTCCTGATCAATATTGAAACGCTTTCAGTAAGTCTGGCTGCCTTATTTCTGTTTGTAATTTTTGATTGATGAAAGTTGCTACTGACCTATGATAGATACTGTAGTTTTTCACTTATTTCATCTAGAGGTATTTTCACATTAAAAAAAGCAAATAAATGGTAAAATGAAAACTGCAGCTGTTTTGCACGTCTTGAAATAGCAGCAACTGTATTACGCAGAACAAACAGCTTTATTTCCAATCTAGTATACAGTGCATATATTGCCATTGGATTTTCAAGACCAGTGATGATACTCCCATGGGAAACTGTTGCTCCCTCTTTCGGCATTCATTGCTACTTGAGGTAAAGGCTCGTAGGGGCGCTAGATGAGTTTGATGATGAGAATACTTTCTCCCTGGTCTCCTGCGTCACAAGACAGAGAAATTCGAGTGGTGCGTGAAGACTCGAACCAGGGACTTGTGCATCACAAGCATTGACAAACAGCAGCTGTTTTCTAAGTCCTCAAACAACAGCAACTCTATAGTGCAGAGATTCAAGGCAGCTGTTTTGTATGTTTTCAAACAACAACAACTGTGTGGCGCAGAGATACACGGCAGATGTTTTGTAAAATTTAAAAGAAAAACTAGATAATTCATGTTCATTGCAGGTTGTATTGAAATTTGTTATGCGATAATTTACTTCGCTATGCACTGCATTGACCACATTTGTAGACGAAACTTATTTTTTCAAAATCGCTTTTAGATACATAAATAAATTTAGTTAAAAAAAGTAGTATAATTTTTGAGCAGTATCCAAAAGAAACCTTACAGTTTGTCTATTTATAACATTTACGAAAGTTTATTTTAAATGTAATGAATATTTTTACCGTACAAGTAATTAAACATGAATTGCAAATGAACAAACAGGCTTTTTCAGCAGATTACAAACAGTCAAAAACTGACAAGTGGGAAAAACAGGCTGGACTTTCCCTCCCCTTAAAATTACGTAATTTATGTGATTTGCAGTTAATGCTTCCTCATTATTAATTAATTGGAAGTCTTCTTTATTTTATTCATACATTTTTATTCTAGAAAGCTCAAGAATATTTGCTCACATAAATGCCTCTTTTAAATTTAAATACTGTAATATTCCCTCCGTAGTGCTTTGGTTAGTGTACAAAACAACGAGTGGTAGAAATTCATGTCAGTATTTTGTACAGGTGGATTGACATCAAAATTGTTTTCGTATCAGGTCCAAACTTCAGGCAAAAATTTCTATGTTTCAAAAAAGACTTTAACTCTGATAATCAAGAACCGGATAGAGGTGCTGTTGCTCTTGAACCATATCTTAGTGATGTTATTGCGATATTTATTCAACAAATGCAAATTAGGTTAGGTAAAGAACGGCCCCGCAATCATCAAGTAACTTCAATGAGTTTACTCCCATGTTAAATTTTTCAAGCACCCATGTGAAACTTCACATGAGAGTCCTGTAAGCAAATAAGCTTCTCAATTGACAAGCCTGAGACCATGGTAAAAAAATGAAAACTCTCCGAACAAAATTGTACTCTGTCTTGAATAACATGAATTACCCTGACGTACTCACCACTTCTGGGGCAGGAACTGCAAGTTTCTGCTGAGGCTGAGTACAACACTCAACTGTTCAACTGACCACAGCCAAACCCGCTCGGTTGAGATGGCCGTATAGTTCCTGCCTGCTCAAATTTTCTTGTAGAATTCTTCAAAAGAACAAAATTCATTCGTCTAACAGCTTTAGTGAAACAGCTCATTGAGTATTTTGACAAATGAGAAAGTGGTCATTAAGTAATGATTGAAATAATCTTGCAATTATTCTGTTATTGATAAGGACAAATCCCACATAGTACGGCCTGGCACGAATAATTTTTCAAGACCTTCTTTCAGGTCACGACCCTCGTGTTAGGTTAGGTGGTACAGAAAGGTCACTCCTGCCAGCCTAAGGTCCACCACTGAACTGATGAGCGAATTTGCAACGGCGAACTTCTTGGTTATTGCGAAGCGTTAGAAAAAAACCGCGTACAATAGATGGAAGGCAGGACGTCTTTGTGCCCATGGTGACCAGAAGGGCGATCCTGCAACAAAGGGGACCTCGACAGGCAAGTCGCTGGTAAAAGAAGACCTAGGGCGAGGTAGTGCCCAACCGATGCTGTCCAGCGAGCTCTACAATCAATGGTGGGAAGCTGGGAGATATGAGCTTTTTTGACTTCAAAATTCTTTACCTGCAGTCTTTCACAAACGGTGAAAACATCCTGGTTCTTAGAGTGTCACGTGTGTACGTCCATAATGGGGCTTCGTACAAGAAAGACAAGAAATGAATTGCCGAAAACCCCAGCAACTGAGTCTTTGTTTGTTTTATCTTAGAATGAAATGAGCTATTATCGACAGCCTCGCTCTGTGCAGTTCTCAGTATTAAGTGTTCTAAAACTCATTAACATACATGGAGCACAATGTAATGTTAATCAGTTATAAAAGAAAATCAGTCTTAGTTCCAAGCTGAACTACATTGGCGGCCAGTAATTTATTGCAGTTTTATTCTTTGACTTTTCGATAGCAAACGTGATACTATACCACGATACTTATGAATGCATATTTCCTAATAGTTTAAATCTCAAGCATTATTCGGTCTAAAAAATCGCTTTAAAATTTGAAAGGGCTCTGTCAATGAGAATCAATTCAGAAACCTTTTAGTAATTGAAGTGCTGTGCAATTTTTCATCGCTTGCTTCAGATCACCAGAAATGGAATTCACCAATAAATATAGTCCACATCAACAACACTGATTCAGTTGATAAATCTCATATGTTTAATATTTTTTCAAGATTAAGAGAATACTTTTAAAACGTGAAATAAGTTCAATTTATTCTAATTCTCAGAAACAAGACATATTCAGTGGAATATAAGAGCCGAAGTTTACAAACTCGCACCCAGGCTGTCCTGATCCCAATGCGTGTTGAAAGAAACACAATGATGGTCAAAAATTTTTGTTGAGATGATCTGCATCGTAGCAGCTGCAGCCAGAAGGCCTCAGGTCATCTCAGGTCTATGGCAGGGAGGGTTTTTAAGCAGTTTGTGATCTGCATCGAATTCAACCACGGTCTGTTTGGGATAGGAAGTCAAAGCTTGAGGACTTCAATGAGACTTGCCAACAATATTTTAGAAGAAGATTTCAATGATTACTCATGGAGAAGTGAATGGTAAAAATCTCTCATGATTGCGAAAAGTTGCTAAAGTCGAAAAGACTCTCATATTAGTATTATTATCATTGGTCATAACTGAACACAAAACTAAAAGAAGATTAATTCTAAAAGTTTTGAAGAAAAACATGGCATTTAAACTTTTCAAATGCTAAAATGGAACGATAGGGAAGATATTCGTACTCTAGAAAAATATGTATATCAAACAGTACGGCAAGAGCATGTCCACATTCAGTGTCAATGTACCTTTCATTAGAGCTTCCTGAAAGGTCCGGCACACAACGATCCGCAATTTTTTGCTGACGCCTGCTCAGACCGGTTCTGAATTCTTTTGATCGAATGCAGGCGTAATTCCTTATGAAATTTCACAGGCTGCTGGTCAGAAAGATAGGAACAAAGACGCCTTTGGGCAGAGTGGCCGACCCACACGATGTTGGGTCAGAGGGCAAGATGTGCAATGACCGACAGCGGTCAGCGGCCTACGGACCATCAATGCAGCCAGGACAGTGGCCATTCTGTCCTCCGGCTGGCTGACAAAGACTCGGTCCTCGCAAAAAAGCAACTGCTTCTCCTCCAACAATGCAGGTCGCTCTCAATGCACATCGAAGAGTGTGTTCGTTTTTATGTAATTCAAGAGTCCCACGCTGGGTCATGCACGTGTGTTTAAAATTTTTGTTGTGTGTAGTTGGAGCGTTAAACACGTAGCATCAATTAGAGTCCTTGAGAAAATACAAATTCAAGTATTAATACAAGCATGTTAATAAAGTACAAGGCGAAGTGTTCATAGATTAAGAGAAGCCCCATTTTCAGATTATTCTAAATATAACATAGAAACCATACATAATGTCCTCCTTTAAGTGGCATTCAAGTTCGGTTAAATTAATCAATATTTCTCTATCATATAAAAATGAATTTTATTCTTGAAACGGGATTTGGTTCGAGCACACGAAAAACCGACAACTCTTTGGTGTAGTTAGTTAGAGCTGCATACTGGCAACGCCAGGTACGGGCTCTGCATGGACAGGTCATGGGCTAGCCATCACTTCAAAAACGAGTATCCTAGCAAAAACCAATTAGACAGCTGTCATTTTATTGTAGATAAGGACTGCAGGGAAACTAGTGTGTCCAGAAAGCACGCTTTGAAGCAGTCACCAGAACTCGCTTGCAGCACTTGAACTTTCGAGCATCAATTTTTGAGGATGATCCTGATACCTCGTTTTTCATGGCCAATTAAAATGCGAGCCGATTTAAGGGTTCTCTCCGACGAGAATTTCTGTCTGTATGCCCGGCAGCTTTTAAAAGAATTTACAGCAATATTGCGTAGCAGAATTGGTCATGAATTGAAAGAGAACGCTTCAAAAGTAAAAAATTGGTTGAAACTGTTCCTAAGTCATTCATCAATCGTTTCGTCCTTGAATAGAAGAATAATCACCAAGAATCAAATGATCTACAAGGCTTCATACATCGTTTCAGAACTATGGAGGTATTTATATCCGAAATTAGAACGAATTATCAAAAAACATCATTATCACAAGCCAAATGTTTGTAATTTATAAACTATCTTATGCAATTTACTGTGTAGGAGTACAAACACAACAAATTATCAAAGTTTTCCCACACATAAGAAAATTTTACTCTCGCAAAAAATTTAAGCTAAACTTCACATATACTTCACGGATAAATTGTATCGCCTGGTCAGTTCCAGTATAAATCCTCGCAACAAAACTGCGCCAATGACGAGATGATTAACGGGCTAGACGTGACGTCCATTTGTGCCTCATTAAAGTTAATGGTGGGTGCAGGGGGTGTCAGAGTGACCAGCGTGCCGGCAAATCGTTCCTTACGGGCGATTTGCACGACTTTTGCGTTTGATGTGAAATGGACCGGCCGTTGCGCGGCCTGCGGAGCCGCACCGTCAAAATTTCGAGTTGAAACGACCTGGGTTTGTTCTCGTCCAGATTTAAGGTCGAAATGTCCTCGGTCGTTGGTTGTTGTCCAAGAGATTTCGATTAGAAAGGAACGCAATTGCATGCTATACTGCCGGTCAGGCTCGAAGACATGACGACGAATGTGAAGTACTTGTACGTTAATGCTCTGTTTATGATGAAGAATTTTACTTACATCTATTCAACCTGAATATTTTTAAACAAGCTATAAATTCGTTAGTGAGCGGGCGAAAAATAGTTTTTTGAATAACTGCTCTAACAAGTCATACACAGCTGAAAAAAAATTGAAAGTCGAATCGAGTGTGTAAATTATTAGGTGTGACCCTTGCACCAAAATTATTTCACCGTGCTAAAAATTTATCCCAAGTAGCTCGTGGGCGTGAGAACTGGGAGTCCTCTCTTGTAGTTGTGTAATGCATGAACCACTCTCCTGATATGAAAGAAAAACTATGAGCTGAAACATTTTTTATAATAAATATCGCATTGATTTACGTCAAAACGAACTCAAACTGTAGATAGTTTTCTAACAATAAATTATTTCTAAGTTGTGTTCGATGAGCACAGCTGTGACGAAAGTGTTATTGACTAATTAACCATCAAAAATATAAAGATTACAGTTAATGATCACGCTGGCAATTGATCATAATTTGGAATCGATGAGTCTCGGGATGATTATTAGTAATCGAATAGTTGCACGACAATGATTAATGGTTAGAGAGTCACTAGGTCTCAATTAGTGATGGTTGAGGCACTAGATCATAAATAACGAGTCTAGAGTTATTAGATCATGATCGACTAACAAAGAGTCATTATAATAATTACTAATGAAAGGGTCACGACGTAATAATTAGCGATAATAGAGTCATCATATAATAAGTAACAACAACAGAGTCATTATATAATAACTAACAATAAATGAGTCATGATATAATAACTAACGACAACAGATTCATTATATAATAACTAATGATCAAAGAGTCATTATATAATAACTAACAACAAAAGAGTCATGATATAATAACTAATAATAATTGAGTCATTATGTAATAACTAACAACAAAAGAATCATTATATAATAACTAACAACAAAAGAGTCATCATCACGCAATTCTGTACTCAAGCGCAAGTTTCCTACAGTTTCCGCGCCCTTGTGGTCCAGTGAGAGAAGGGAGAGGTCATCCTTCTTCTGACGTGGAGCTCACTGCTGGACAAACTTGCCCTCATCAGGCACATACTTCCATCATTTAAGGCCTGTTTTTAGGGCTCAATTATTCGGTCGGTCGCTCGTTGAGGCCTTTTTGAGAGCTTAGTCAAACAGTCGGCCGCTGTAAAAGCGTCCCTGAAAACACAGACAGGCTTAATTGATGCGTCCGCATTACAGCAGGTTAATTACACAGACCGGCGTGACCAGCTAAAGAGGCAAGGCGAAAAAACAGCGCTTCCGTCCAACTGTTGCTTGCAGTGACGCATTAAAAGAACGAATAATTTAGATGGAGTTCAGCCCCCAGAATTAATCTGCTCGAAGAGATTTTGTTTGTGCCATGCTGAGATTGGAACTACTAATTGGGGTGTATTAGATGAATATTTCTGCCAGACTCTTTGGAAGAGAGAAAACGTATCGTTAAGAATACGATCTAATGCATTAGACCTTTTGAGGTCCTGAACACTTCCTTGCATTTCTAAATTCCCTGACGCACAGAAATTTGAACAACAATTTAATGACAGTTAATTAGTGTGATACCGTTTCTGTGTATCATTGCGAAGAGACTTAAAACGACTCTTTCTTGATTCGACTATCAGGATCATCTTTAGTAAAGAAGCATCCACCAATCACGCGCGCCAATATTCTGATTTACGGGCGGTTGACACTTTTGTATGATGGGTGAGATTGTCGTATATTTTGAAAGTTTATGTCGCAATAGACGTAAGTTTGTGTTAAATTAACTACAAAGTGTGATTGAGAACTATAGAAACCTCTAATCATGCTTTCTTTAGTTCTAAATTTATTCAAATATGCTAAATAAATTTGTTAAGACTTTGTTTTAAGTTCTGTAAAATATGTCATCATATCTATATAAATAAATACGATAACAATATTACAGCATTCGTTAATAAATTATCTTCGTATTGAGACTATGAGGCATTATTTCTCTCAGTTTGAGAAACAAAAATTATATTGACACTTATTGCTTTCGATATTGATAGCTGTTCATACACATAATGAAGAAATTATTTTATTTTTCATTTAGTAGTTTTCATTAATTTGTTCACAAAGAGTAATCCACACACATTGTGTTACTTTTCCCTTAGTGAAAGATGTGTAACATTCAGTAACATAAACATTATGTAGCATATAGGTGATGTAACATAAACATTAGGGGACATGAACATTTCGTTAGATGATCATTATATGACATGAACATTATGCACCATAAACATCATATAATGTAACCGTTGTATGACAGAAACAATATGTAACATCAACATTATGTTACTCTTCAATTAGTGTACGATGTGTAACATTATCTACCATTATACCTTTCGAATAATGAACTATAGTAATTAGTTTGGGCAAGTGTGACAACTAATTCATGAGTAAGACGCTAAATAAAACGCAAACTGAATTTTGCATATTGGAAAAAATGTAAAATGAACGGGTGGCGAAAACATGACCACCTCTGGTGTTTATTACGTGCAATCTTTTTAACTGTATGATGATACAAACACTGAAATTCTTCAAATGTTCGACTAACTATTGACTTGCAACGATTATGAAAAAACTATTGTCATATTCTCCTTTCATTTAAAATCTCAACTATAACCTGGTATAAATAGAATTCAATATTCATAGAAGTCACGCGCTAAACGTTCAAATGTTCCATAAATGGAGCAAGCACACCACATCAAACGTCGATCTCTTTTGCAAACTCACTTTGCCCAACAACGGACACGCCAAAAATTTCCTATCTCACTCGAACGCTTTGAAAAAACGCAGCCCCCGCCGGACGGCTTCGAATACAAATGATGGCGATTATTGTTTTAAAGCCGTGTTGGGAACGAGTTAGAGGGTTTAACTAGATTGCGGGTCCTGGGTTTTGGGATGTTGAATCAGTTTAGTTTTCCCGCCGGTCGAGCAGGTCAAAACGAGGCGGTTGCCAAGTGTTAGGAGATCTAATCCAAAATTCTAGCGCGATGGGTATGGTAAATTTATTGAAAATGTTTCTGTTACTGAAATAAACTTCAATGGAGTGTGGTTGTTGGAACAATTTTTTAGATACGTCCAGGTTTTAAGTTATTTGAAAGATATTCTTTCTTTTAAATTAAAAGAAAAATGCGGCGATGTTAGCAAGTCCCTTCAAATAACATTAAATGAAACGAATCTATCCCAGTCTCTATACAAGACCCTATTTAAAATTTTTCTACAAAAAATTCATTTTATAGTCCAGTTTTTTGAAAAAATGTTTCTCACATGGGAGTCATTTTAAGTCGTAGTGAAACCAAGTCATTTTGCAATGCAATCTTAATGTAGTAGTTAACATTGAATTCATGTGCACAAGTTTTCTGATAGATGTAGAGAATTAAAGTGATATTCTTTGCCCTCGTAGTCTAGTATATACTTTTGATATTAAACGGGGCTCAAAATGTTAAATATAGCTTCAAAGGCTGTGCTTCGGAGAGCCCAATTTATAAAAAAACGTCACAAGACAATTGTGAATCATTGTAGCACATGTTCCTCATTTTATAACAAATGTATCTTTTTCAGTCCCCGGAACAAATTTTTCAAATTCTGAGACTAGATGACGCAGTAGGTGAAAATAAAATATTAATTTCAGAATATTTGTTCCTATACATAAATTGATCGATTAGCCCACAGGTGGACGAATTGTTGAACTGAAAGACGGAAAAAATCATTAAGTTTCATTACAAGACATAACATAACATTCTTTTCAGCGTACAGGCTTCGTTAATGAGCCTAGCTGTTTCTTTATTAAACAATTAAATAGGTCTCCAGAACCACCTACAGGCCCCAACTTATGCATGTCTGAAGTTGTATTCAATATTCTGTGCGTGGGCACCCGCTTTCAAATTGCAAGTTTCGGAACTTTCATTCCTTCTTCGGGGCTCTCTCCTTGAGGAGGGTGGCCAAAGTCTTGAAGCTGTCGAGGCGCTGCCTGAAGACGTTATTGCACTGACCAAGAGCCGGTGTCGAGAGCCACAGCAGTTTCTCCACAAATAACGACGTCATCTCGAGTAACAGGCGCCCTAAGCTTCTGACTTAATAACAAAAGCGAGAACAGTAACAACAGCTGCAGCTGCCAGCTTGAGCATCTTTAGCTATAAATCAACACGACTGCCTCTATAATAATAACATCTAAGACATGCGAGCCCCTACAGGAATTCCCTAACCGGCCTCGGCCAAACGAGCCAGAATATTGAAGGGTTTCCCTGGCAAATTCAAAGCATGGGATAATGTAAACAGGACCACCAAACCGTTCGTTCAACGTAAGCATCCTTCAAAATATCCCTCGCTAAAGTCCGAAGATGACTAATCGATTTCTTGGAGCCAGTGCTCAAGATCTCATAGCTTCCTCAGCCAATAGCGGAGCGCCGTCATAGCCTCCCAAACAATGCACGAACTTGCCATTGGTTGTTTACGAAGCTCTACCAAAAGGATTCAAGAGAATTTAAGCAAAGATCGTTAATATGAACGAGAATGATGTTTGAGTTGAGAGCAGAAGGACGTTGGCTTTCTTGCCCAATAGTAAGAGGGCTTCTAGTTCTTCAGACGGTCCTTGTCCTTCTGGACCAATGTGAGCTTTGCTTACAAAGCATCTCAGCCAATCGGACCCTAGCTCCTGCAGCGTCTCAACCAATCATCGATTCTGCTTAAAGAAAGAAGGAGATGGGTTAACGCCAGGCATTAAAGTATGGAACTGGTCAACAATATATGGCTTACTCCTAGGTAAATTGCCCTTTTTCTTACCGTATCAGGCATGTCACAAACGCAACCTTATCTCATAGGTCCCCCTTTTCTTAGGCTATCACTCCTCATTGAGCCATGGTAATTCAAGATCCTTTTCTTACTCAGGCCTTCAAGAGCATAAGAAGCAAGGGGACATCTTGGGTTCCCTCTGGGGCTACTTGAGGAGGGAAAGAGGGCGAGGCGAAGGATTGGAAGAGGAAGAAGGAAGAAGGAGGGAGGGGTTATTTTCCACTCAACCATGATGAAGAGAGACGCCGGCAACTCCTCATGCAAATGAATTACGAGCTGTTATTCATTTCAACTTCCTTTGATTCAGGCAGCCATTTATATGCGTTAGGATGGGGGCTTGCACTTATTCATCCATTAGGACTCATTAGCGAAATGCTCCAACATTTGGGAGGGCGAAGCTGCTTGCTTCGTATCAATTATTGAGGTAATTTGCTCGGAAGGCTTCTCAAGGGATAGCATCTCTCATTTTCTGGGCATATCCTTCCTATTTCTGAGAGCTTTCTGCCTCAGAAGCCCGCGCCTTATTTCAACATCAATGGCAGGCCTCAAATGAGACCCTTTCTAACGAGAATACGAACTTCAATGTGATTAGATCTTTGCTAGCTTTATCTTAACGTTATTAGTAGCCATGTTCGTGTTTTTTAGGTATCCTTAGTCAAGTTAATTCCCAGCACTGTGATCATTAACCTTAAAAGTATAGAGAATGGACGTCTAAGGCTTTCTTTCCTAGCGCTAGCAGTGAAGTGAGAGTTCTGAAGTTGAAAAAGGCCATCAAATGCTGATAACACCATGCACTTTGAATTCATTTTGTAAATTTTTCACTGTTATTTCTAAAGTTAGAAAACGATTAAAACTAATTCCTGAAAGTTTTTGAAACTTTCTATCGGCTAAAGGCTTCTGCATTTTTATTGTTTCCACCATCATTTATTTTCATACGCCATGGAGTCTCCATAGTGCATTATTCCCGAAAAATGCTAAATGAATCGCATTCGAAAATGATAATCCAAATACACTTTGGATTTTGAAAACCATCCTTCTAAAGTTCGTTTGAAATTCCCACGCATCGGATGCATGAATAAAATCACACAATCTGCAGAGCAAAGTTTGCCGGCAGAAAATTCAAATGATGAGGAACAGAAAGCGGCGGTGGTCAATCTTCATTTTGATTCTATCATAATTGGTGCCGAGGCTCGGCCGCTGCAGCTGCCGTTTTAGGTTTGGTCTTTCTCTTCCATAAAAGGCGGATTCCAAAATATGGAAATGAAGGCTTGCAATATCAGGGAAGAAGACCGTCCGCCGCCGAGCGCTGGAATAAATTTTACGGCCCATTCAAGTGTATGTTTTTCATTAGCATTGACTGGCTTTCCTTAACATACGCTTGCTGGCGCTCTTCGTATATGAGCAGCGGGAGGCTCTCGGGCCAAATTCTGTAGTTGCCAGAAAAGCGTCTGGGATAAATTAAAATGGTAAAGCGTTGGAAAGTTAATGTTATATGGAGCGTAGTTTTCAAACGAGAATGTGAAGAATTTTCTACAGTGCATTGGAGATGCTATTTTCTGTGCAAGGTGTTTCAACAAGCTCTTTAAAAAAGAAAAAATATATATATATATATATATATACTATTTTTAGTACTAGGTGAAATTTTTGTTATATTGCGGAAATTTTTGTCTCTAAAGAGTGTTTTTTTTAGCTTGTAGCACAAAATCTCATGACTATGAAGAGAATTAGATTAATCGTTGCACTCCTCTTCCCAAAATTATGGCTATTTTTATGATTTTTTCCAAATGAATAAATAAACCGTTAACTCGAATTGTCTGGTGAAGTGCGGTGCTGTTAAAGTTACAGTGCATGCTAGTTTTTAAAATCATTTAGTCTGAAGTAAAGGTACATACAACTTAATTATTTCACCTAGTAGTTGAGAGTAGAATAACGTTGCTCTCATTTTTGATAACGAGTACTTGGAAAACATGTGCCCTAATTTTTGAATATAGTCAAGAATGATTTTAATTTGATACGTTTTCGTTATTTTTTTAGTATGATGACTAATTTTTACAAGTTACTGAACACTGATAAGAAATTCTATGAATTTCACGATGAGGTCATCGACTCGAAACTTGTCAGCTCCTGATAACTTCAAAAAAATTTTAGAAATAATTTTTAATTACATGAGGTATTGCAATTAAACTTTAGCTGAACAATTTCTTAATATGACACATTTGAACAGAAATTCAAATCGTAATACTAAATAAATCATGGTAATGATGCATATGTAATAAACTGTCTCTGTCTAAGTAATCGAATAAGACATCTACAAAATTGTTGCTTTTCGTTAGTAGAAAGCCAAGTATTAGGTTTCTCTCTCTGAACATTCTGAAACAATTGAGATCGATTATTTGACCGTGTGAGAAGAAGTTACAATTAGTAAATGCAACGTAAAAGATGATGAGCAATTGAAAAGGAAAACACAACTTCTCGTTTTACGATGCAAATATGATATACGAAGGCTTCAAATCGTTTGCCTTTGGAATTAGCTGTGATGAAAATGAATTTTTAATTTACAGAAATATCTGGAATACATACAAACTGACCCCTGTTGTCTAATGAGTAAGCACATGAGCTGGCCGATAAATCTAGCCAAACAAATTCAGATTAATGAAATTAAACAAACGAATTCTAATAAATGAACTCAAATAACTTAATTTAAACCTATAAATGGATTTTCCTTGGATTTGAGCAATGAATTTAGAGAAATTTATTTATTCAAAGGAAATTGTTGCGCACACGAAGACCTAATGTGTTTCTTAAAATACGACTAATTTCTACACCGAATGTGCTGCATTTTGGTTAACAGACGCACAAAAAAATGAATGACCATAAACTTGAGAGAGTGAGAATAGGAAAATTACGGAAGTCGATTTTAACTGTTGTACATTTTGCTTACCAATGCCAGACAGTTCTTTTAATTAGTAGTCGTTTACAAAAACAACGCTTTCCTATAGAAAATTTTTCATAATTTTAATTTAATCCATGTATTTGTGCTCCTCTTGACATGTTTTTTTTCTGTAGCCAGTTTATTAAACTGATTAAGCAGGCTCTAAGTTAAACAGATAAATTGGGACTTGTGTTTTACATTTGACACAAAAATTATTTTTTAACTTTATGTACAACAACTGCTTCCCAATCCGAATTTTATCGCCTGACTGGCACTAATTTTCATCAGCATTAACCGGTAATTATCGCCTTTTCTTACGATAAACCGATGATATCTTACGATAAACCGGTAATTATTATCTGAAAAAGACTATTTTTATCGTCTTTTCCCTATGCATGGAATGACGGTAGGAATAAGACTGTAAAGACCGGTCAATATCGTCGGTGAACATTTCATCGTCTGGAAATACCTATAATTACCGGTAATAACCGGTACTATTTCTATCGTCGGAAGTTCCTACTATAAACGATGATTATCACCGCAAATCGATGATTATCTCCGGTAAACCGACGAAAAAATTCGGATTGGGTTTGCAAACAGAACGAGAAAAGTGATGAGACTATCACACCATTTGATAAAAAATTTCAGCACATTTCAATCATAAACAAAATCCTGGAACATGAACTACATCTTGCCACGCTTCCTTCCAGAACCATAGTCCAAAACAAGCGCCCCGCCTGAGAGGTTGCTTCACAAAAACTCGGGGACACGCGCATCTTCGCCCTGTGATCACAGAGAGACCTTGCCAAAAATGGCGCCAGAGAGCAAGGGAGGATCAGGGAAAGAGAGACAGAGTTATGAGATGGATAGATCGAGCACAGCTCGATGGAGGAAGGGGAAAATATTGCAGCTGTGCGCTCAGAGAGGCGCTGGATCTCTGTTTACTTGAGCGATGAGACCGGGGACGCGTTGGTCAGAAATGCGACGGTTTGGGTCCTATTCCTAACGTAGCTGAAATTTTGACAAACAAAACTTTTTTAATTCCGAACAGTTTCCCCCTGGAGAACATTAGACAGAAACTTAGGTAGCTTTTCATATCGTGTCCGTGATAACAAAATGAACAAGCTCATTTTTTCACTGTGTTTGACTTGAACTCTGAAGATGAATGATTTAAAGAAGCCATACTTCGGCGAGAAAATTTAAAGATTTTGTTAAGCTCTAGTGCACATTTTTTATGCATTAACAACATGCGCCATTGTTGCTCAGGGTTCCTTTTATCACTGAACATGTACATCTGGTATATATATATATATATATATATATATATATATATATATATATATATATATATATATATCTATATATATATAGATATATATATATATATATTTATATTTATATAATGTGGACAAGCTTACTCGAGAAATACGCGACTCCAGATGAAACTGTAGAAAGCAATTTCTTTAATGTTTATTTAATGTAAGATTTCATTTACACTATATTAGCATTTCACTACGTAACTTTATAATCGTTACGTATAATCGTTATCAGTCTATAAAGTTAAGAAGCTCACGCTCGATAAACCTTGGGCATGAAATCATCATCGGCCTCAGGAACTGAAGAACTTTTGTAAGATGTGTAAAAATGTTCACGTGAAGACTTCTTGATGATGTCACACATGCAGCGTGATGCTCTGTGAGGATCCAGCTGATGCAGCGTGACACTTTGTGAGGATGTAGCAGATGCAGCTTGATACGCTGGTGGGATCTAGCAGATGCAGCGTGACACGCTGGTCGTATGCAGCAGCTGTAGCTTGATACGCTGGGGGCATACAGCGTGACATGCTGGGGGATGCTGCAGATGCAGCGTGACACACTGAAGAATGCAGCAGATGCAGGGTGACACGCTGGGAGGTCCCACAACGCAGAATCTAAAATAAAAGAACACTGACAATGCAAACAGGTGCTGCTAAACTATTTCAAAAGTAATTACAGACCGATTCCAATCTGTAAACTAGAATAACGCCGGGGTTACTTTGGTCAGAAGGTAAAATCACCAATAAAACCTCATAGGAAACCTACTATCTCACACATTCTACCAACACTTTCGAAGGTAACGAAAATTTTAATTGATCGTTGTTGAAGTGAGGCCGCGGAGATCAGGGCGCCCCCGGAATTACTGCCCACCCCAAGTCCCGTGGCTTGGGAACACGCTAAGGTACGTACGATAATTTGATCACCTCTTAGGAACATTAACACATCCTTCCTGTGACGCTGCAGCCTGGTCTCCAGAGACCGGGGGCGCCATCACGGGGAGGGTGCAGGCAGGCATGTCGCTGGTAGAAGGGGAGTGTTAAAAATTAGCTCGTCTCAAACGGGGTGCATTCTGGCTCTCAGCAATGCCGCTGGCATCAACTCGATTGTAACCAGCGATTCTGGCATCAACGCCACTGTCATCAATACCACTGTTACCAATGCCACTCTTACCAACGCCAATATTACCAACGCCACTACCACCAATGCCACTGTTACCAACGCCACTACCACCAATGCCACAGTTACCAACGCCACTACCACCAATGCTACTGTTACCAACGCCACTCTCACAAACAGGCTCATTAAGTGAAAGACCTACTGTCTGTTCAAGGTCCACAGTCATTTAGGGGTCTACGGTTACCTGAGGACCTACGTTCACTTAAGGGTCTATGGTCTCTATCGGTTCTACTACCGAACGGATCTCCAGTCGCGAATGGGGTTTCTGATTGCCAAAAGGTCTTTGGTCACCAGCTAGTTTGTGCTGACCACTAGGTTAAAAAACACTAACAGGACTATGGGAACAACGATTCAACAGGTACTATCTGGTCAAAAGGCACTTACTAGTTTATGGTCGCTAACTGGTCTATTGTTACGGACGGGTCGATGGCGTTCGCTGAATATTGAGTTTATGGAACCTAATCCCGTTCCTCAGACAAGGGACTTGCTTCGAATTGAACTATCTCTGAGATAACCAACGTTTTGGGCAGCTGATTTTGCCAGCATTAAATAGATTCGTAAATAAGAAGTTGGCTTTGCCTCTCAAGGTTCTTCTTCATTACCTGCGGCACTTGGCCCCAGCAGTGTAGTTCCTTAGGAGCTTCAAAGCCAAGAACTGTGAGGAGCATTGAGTAGGAGTGAAGTCGTTGCCCATAGTCAGTGAGTAGGAGTGAGGTCCTTGCCCATAGTCAGTGAGTAGGAGTGAAGTCCTTGCCCATAGTCAGTGAGTAGGAGTGAAGTCCTTGCCCATAGTCAGTGAGTAGGAGTGAAGTCCTTGCCCATAGTCAATGAGTAGGAGTGAAGTCCTTGCCCATAATCAATGAATAGGAGTGACGTCCTTGCCCATAGTCAGCTAGTAGGAGTGAAGTCCTTGCCGTAGGGTCAATGAGTAGAAGTGAAGTTCTTGCCCGTAGAGTCAGTGAGTAGGAGTGAAGTCCTTGCCGTAGGGTCAATGAGTAAGGGTGAAGCATAAGGATGTAATTTTTGATATGGGACTAATACAGGATAAAACTGAAAAATGATTTTAGTTTTTACAGACAGGAATTTTTTACATAGTATGAGATTCAATTTTTTGTAAATTCATGGTGAATGTCCCTAATGGTTCAAATTTCATTTGCGTTGCCTACTCCTACACCCACATGATTGAAGGGGAGATTGAAGGGCTCTAGTTAACATTTGCAATTATAATACATTATTCACAGATTTGTACCATAAAAGATGTACAGTTTTGTACACTATTAGTTATGGTTATTGAATCAAGATAAACATCTACGTGCAGAAGACAGACTACGTATTTTTGGACTACCCATTTGAATGAACCTGACTCTTAATTTGATTACCCATTATTCATAAGTTGTAAATTTGTCTAATTGAAAGAAAACTTTTCTAAAATCTTTTTCATGGAATAGTTATTTGAAAAATACTATTCTGTAAAATAAAAAAATCAAGGACACCATTTTGCTTACACTTAGTATCGTAATGTATGTACACTGAATGATGCAAGGAATTTGTATGTTGCTTATTGGTTGTGACAATAGTGGTGGACATCGTTTCTAATGAAAGTTTCTGTATTTACTTTGCCAAAGCATATTGAGATAGAAAAAAGAATTGAGTTGCAGAGATAATAATATAAACATTTGACAAACTTCACGAAAATAAACATTGCATAAAAATTCAGTGATCAAACCAAGTAAATTTAGCAAACAATGTGAATAACAGTGGTTGGGTGTTATACTATTAATAAACACTTGTCTTCAATGCAGTTCCAACTTAATTCTAACCATAAATTTCTTTTATACACAGTTTTAATAGTTTGCTGCTCGTTTGAAATAGTACTTACCTAGATGTTACTAAATCAAAGAAGAAGTTCATTTAATTCTTATGTCTTTCAAGTAAGTAATACTGGTATCGTAAATACCACTAACACCTGCTACTAACGATGTGTTCTCTGCAACTAACAAAGCCAGTCCAAGTTCTGAAACTTCAAACGTGCGATGGAGGTTTACTTGCATCGCAGTTTCTCCATCAATTTCAACACAAATTATTTTTGAAACGGGAAAAATTTCCAATCACAAACTTCTCATCGTTATTTGAAACTGTAATCCTCATATCGATTGAAATTTCTAAATCGAATTGAAATAATTGTTTCTAATTACATGAAAAATCAGTTGTAATGGGAAAAACAAAACCCCCACGAGTTATTTCATTATGCACGTCATTATGCACGTTACTCCTGTTTTTACTCACTGATCTCACGTTCTTACAAGTTCTGCAATTTGTTCTCTATTATCTTGTAAAGGACGATCCGCACAACTGAAATCTAATCTTGGAAGACCTTTTTTTTATTCTTGCCCCACAAAACGCTCTCCGCAATGCACGACGGTGCCCATTGACAAGCAGGCGTCCGGGTATAAGGTGAGCGAAATGACTGCCTAAGCATGCAGAGCTCCAGAAAAAACATACATGACTCTATCGTTTCTTTGTTATGAAGTCAGATTCGAGACATACTTTAAAGTCAATGCGAGTTTTTAGGCAAGTGCTCCATCAATGGCGTAATTATGGGCAGAAAAGGGCTCAAGTAAGCCCTTTTGTGTCATAGGAAGCCACAAAACAGCCTTCTATCCGTCTCACTGACCACAGAACAGGTTTTGCATCTTTTTTTCTCGAGGGCCTTCCAATCGGGACAGGGCTTGTACCTATGAGCGGTCGCGCCATAGGCATGCATTTCGTCGGTCATATTTCCTCCATGTTCTCGATTTTAGAACAGATTCTCCACGCATTAAATGATAAAACGTGTCGTTTGTCTGAAACTGGTTTTCAAACTGGTTTAGTCTAGTCTCCCTCAGATTTATCGACAGAGTCCTATCAATCATGTAGAAGCAGATCCTCTGTAATATGAAGTACGTTGCTCCACTTCTCATATTTTATTAGTTCGGTACAACGTATGAGCTATTTGGTTATTTCATTATAATGCACAATTAAGTACATGATTAAGTACATGAAACTCTTCTATCAGATTAAATAAGTTAAGAAAATTTCATCAAACGAATGCATTGTTACATTCATGTTACGTATTGCTGGTAATTTTTTCTTTTATTACTATACCTACCCATGCCTACATTATCTGCAAAATTAACCGCCACGTTTTATAATGTATAAAGCATGAAATGAAAAACTTGCTTTATCTGAGCATTTCTGCAAATAAATTGAATGATATCCCCCTGAAATTATAGTCATATATTAGAGCCTGGGCTCGTTCAAGTTGAATTTAAACCAGTGTGATGAACCAGTTCGGTTAACAGCATTTATTTCCTCCTGTTATTGTTTTCTGACAGACGCTTCTGCTTATCTTAGTCGACTATGTATACTTCAGAAGAAACAGTTGCTGTGACACCTAAAGTGCATTAGTCAACACGTTAAGTGCGAAGTGACCCACCAGTGGGTCACTCAGGCTAGGTTCTGTAATTTTTTCAAAGCTTTCTTGTGACTGTATGTACAAAGTAAAGATTTGCACCGGCTAGGCAACCGCACTTAACGTGTTAAACGCTTAGAGACTCGACGTGTTCTACTATGTTTCAAGTTTTGATCACACACTGACAACGCAAATTATCATTAAAAACACCTGTAATACTTGTAGAAATTTGTAAGCACATAGTTATACTGTCATCTCTGATAACACTGATTTTGTAACGAAAGTTTGTTAGATTTCATGTATTGGAACTGTATAAGACATTATAATTATGTACCCATATCACATTTGTATATGATTAACTCTTCACTATGGATACTGTACAAATTTTAAAATGTAGTTTACAATCGTCATTCTCTATTTTGTGAAAGCCTTCGAATTCTTTTCGATGTTACAGTTCTCACATTTGGAAAACCCTGCTAAATATTTCACGAAGCAGAGGAAACTATAATGAAGCTCATGGAGTCGTTTTACAATCTGACGAATCTGGTGATTATTGAATCTGAAAGATGTCCACCTCACACCGGCGTTTGGGAGGTAACTTTTTGGGCGTTTGGGAGGTAACTTTTTGGGCGTTTGGGAGGTAACTTTTTGGGCGTTTGGGAGGTAACTTTCACAAGTCGTATTTCTTGGCAATACAAATTTAGCACAAGTTTAACTGTTCTTAATGTTATCTAAATAGTCGTTGCATATACAATTTGAAACGGTGAGTGTTATTCAAAGTGAGCAAATTTAAATATGAGAATTTGAGGATGTTTAACAGGGGATAAAAATTTTCTTACTGCGTTGGAAGTTAAAAAAATCTTAGCAGTAATTTGTCACAAACTCTTAAAAATTCGTTGAATTATAAATGACACTTAATTCCGGAACTTAGAATTTGGCGTTAATAATATGCATTTAGAATCTAGGTATAACTTTTAATGTTCCGACTATTTCCCTGTAACAAGCATTTACGTCAAAAGCCCATGAGAAGTTATCGAGTGGGCGCACATCTCCTTAAAACCAGGTAGGAAAAATGTTGTATACTTGTAGCTCAGTGCAGTAAATGTGCTCTATCAGCCCACTTGACAGCATCTAGCAGTCCTGAACAATATCCTGAGTTCAGCATAGCTAGGATAGCAACACCTACTTAACGTACGCACTAGCTGACACTTTCCACTTTTTGTCCCTGTCGAAGCTGACCGCAAAATAGCAGCCTGTGAAATGACTTCATTACAGACAAGTATTTCGGACATCATCTGCTTGGTTATCCATTGTGCGTGAGAGCGACCACGTGCGTCGATTCCCATGCTTTAGCCATGCATAGCACACGCTCAACCATGCGTGCTAACATGCCCACACTGGGAGACAAGTCGTGAATGGGACGCGTTTTTAGTCTGACTTTGCAGTAATGCGAGGAAAACTTCTTGTGTAATGGAAAAGGATGTGTGTCCAATGATGAAGGTTGGAAAAAACGCTATCTTATTCCAAACGGTTCAGCTGAATTTAAAAGTCTTATCTCGGTTGATAAGGGTATGGTCTACTTAGTTGGAGTTTTAAATTTTTAGATTTGTGTGTATAAGTTTCTATTACACCGAACGTCCATAAAAAATCGATTTGCACTGAAATTTTTGTGCTCAATAGAAAGTAGAAATAACATCTCTATGTATTTCAGTGGAGAAGGGTGTTCTGAAGTAATTTTTAATCTGAGATTTGACTTGATGAAACTAACTTTTTGAAAGTTAGTTAACCAAAAGAAAGAATAATTTTAATTGATTTGAATTTGGATAATACCAAGAAGTGAGAATGAAAGACGCCTGTGACTCGCTTCCCTGCACTAAGTCAATCAAACATTAGATTTATACGAAAACCACGGTATTATTTAGTTATCGGGAGGGTGCAGAGTGTGAATTTCCCCAGCAGCGTCACCGATTATGGAAATGGACACAACCCAACTGATCAGGATTACTATCTTGAAATGGCAAGAGCGTGACCAAGTTTGAAATTCTGTTTTGGTTCATTTTGAGTGAATTTGGATGGATCTTGGTGGTGACAGAGACTGGAACGTCAATCTCCAGTGTCGCCCTGTCAGCGAGCTGTCCAAATTCTAATAAAGCACGAGTTGTCGAAACCGGTTTTGTGGAAACAAGATAAGTAGAGGAGCGTGAAGTGACCACCGACATGCTCCGTTTTGGGGCCAAAGTGAAGATTTTAGCATCCATAACTGACCGGGGACGCACCCTTCAACCTAGCCCGTATACGTCGTCTGCTCTCACACACGTACCTTGGTTGTAGCTTATTGCAGTCTATTATTAACTGCTGTGGTCATGCATACTGTTGCTGACGTACGTATGGTAACCGTTAGATTTATGGTCGCCACCATGTTTAAGGTTGCCGCCATGGTTGCAGTCACTGACATACTTACGGTCATTGCCCCGTTCATGGCCATCGCAACGTTTATGGTCGTCGCCACACTTATCATCGAAAACATATTTATGACAGCTCTCATGTTCTTGATCGCAATTTTTTGTTATCACAGTCAAAGTAGATGTAATGTTTCTGGTAGCTGCCGTGTGTGCTGATACTTCCAAGCGTACGACCGCGACCATGTACTGTATTTATGTACTACAAAAATAATAGCTGAAAAATCGCACCTCATAGCTGAATTATTCAGCTATGTGATTGGAAAGGTAATTGAAAACTGTCAAAATGTTTATAATCAAGACGGAAAACTGGAAGAAATTGTTGTGGTGACTTGTGTAATCCAAGAATTCCAGAAAAATGAGCTCTAAGATAAGAATGCTGTAAAGCTTGTTTAAATTTTTTGCAGCAATTGTTTCACCACGCTCTGGAGAGACATTTTCTGTGTCTTCATGGTTGCAACGTATCGTAGGTCCTTTGAACATTAATGAGGGTACTTTGGACATAACAAGGACTCTGAAGTATGAAGGACTGGAAGTGACTTTTAGTAAGCCGAGTGACACTACATACACTTACCAGAATCTTGTTTGGAGCCTTTTTTGGAGGACTCCAGTTCTATAATACCAACCAATTGAACGCTATTTACAGCCATCCGGACATACGAAAGGAGCTCATCTCATAATTCAAGGATATTTTTCGTTAACTAAAAACTGTGAATTTAAGCCACTTATAATTTGAGATTCTGGTGCTTAAAAAGAATATTTTTGCTTGTACGATTCCCTCATATTTGCTTCTGCAAGTCAAAGCTTATGCCGATAACATACATGACTTATGTATGTACTTTTTTTACTATATAACCTGCAGTACTGTATACGTAGACACAAAATTCATTTCATCGTTTAAAAACAGCACTAAACTTCCTTTTCAATCGAACTATTATAATAATCGAAGAAATAAGTATCTACAATGTGGTACATCTGGTAAAAAATACTCCAACATACTGCAACAGGCCACTTGCTTGCATATTTTACAGGGGAGTGATAGACAGGTGTGTCAGATATTGCATGTGTTGTGTCGACAGCGCCATGTTCTTACTTCCAATGGACACCCACAGTTGTGCAGGCATGCCATAACATACATGTTGGCCTGACAAGTTTGTCCGAGCACCATAGAATGTGGTTCATTTCTTCAATACTTTTTGGTTTCAATAATAACGTAGTACACTTTATGAATACATATTGCAAGTACTAGATTGTACCAATTTTTTTTTGTTTGTTGGCACTTGGAACTGGGGTTGCAAAATGCTCAATCATAGATTTCAACTGATTTCTTTTGGGTTTTGGAAAATAACGATGTAAATATTGTCTGAACATGATGGTCATCATCATCATTACCTTCATCATGGTTGTTAGTTATTCAGCATGATTATTATCAATGTCTAAATTTCTTCAGAAACATTGCTTTGAGTATTCCATGATGACGATGACTAAGTTACCTATTTTAACATTACGTTTGTTTTTGTTATGAATTTCAAGTTATAGTCTGTGTATGAAAGTTTAGTTCAGGAAATACAATCGAACTTTTGATTATGATCAGCCTTGGGAATTGTGCAAGTAATCTTACATTTGAATTTATTACTTAGCTAAATTCCTGCACAGGCTTTCAAGAAACGACAAAGGTATTAGTTAGGTTAATCCAAAGGCGTTCAAGGGACGATGAAAATATTACTCAAGCTAAGGCAAAAGCTTGCGAGATACGTTAAGGTTTAAGTTGAGGCAAGCACGTACTCGGTATGATAAAGGTATTAGTTAAGTTGAGGCAAAAGCTTGCAAGATACGTTAAGGTTTAAGTTGAGGCAAGCACGTACTCGGTATGATAAAGGTATTAGTTAAGTTGAGGCAAAAGCTTGCAAGATACGTTAAGGTTTAAGTTGAGGCAAGCACGTACTCGGTATGATAAAGGTATTAGTTAAGTTGAGGCAAAAGCTTGCAAGGTACGTTAAGGTATTACTTAAGTTTAGGCAAGCACGTACTTGGTATAATAAAGGTATTAGTTAAGTTGAGGCAAAAGCTTGCAAGGTACGTTAAGGTATTACTTAAGTTTAGGCAAGCACGTACTTGGTATAATAAAGGTATTAGTTAAGTCAAGGTAAAGGCTTACAAGGGTACGTTAAGGTATTACTTAAGTTTAGGCAAGCACGTACTTGGTATAATAAAGGTATTAGTTAAGTCAAGGTAAAGGCTTACAAGGTACGTTAAGGTATTACTTAAGTTTAGGCAAGCACGTACTTGGTATAATAAAGGTATTAGTTAAGTCAAGGTAAAGGCTTACAAGGGTTGATAATGGGTTTAATAAAGTCAAGGTTGCAGTTGTGTGAGGTTAGGATTGACGTTATATTTGAATTAACACGTTGCCTGCGATTACCTAGCCGGTGCAAATCTTTACTTTGTACACACAGTCACTAGAAAGCCTTGAAAAAATTACAGAACCTAACCTGAGTGACCCACCGGCGGGTCGTATCGCACTCAACGTGTTAATGATGAAATTATGAAGTTTTGATAATGGCTGGTTTTAATCATAAGTCAAAATTTAGAAGACACAAATTAGAACTAAGTTCTAAAAAAAGACGTTTATCACCGAATTAAATGAAAATGATCGTTGTAATTACCATGGTTTTGTGTAACAGCAATTCGAGACGATCGACTCTAACAGTAGAAATCACCTGATATTTTGTGTTAAACTGTTCTTTGAAATTGATATTAGGTTCTGTTTTCTTTCATATATTTCATTCAAAATTATTTCTATAACAAAGGAAGTAATTCTATTCCATAACATGGCTCCAGAAAAGAAGTAACTTGGTTATTACTTCGAGTGAGTACTTTTAAAAAATTAATTATGTTGAGTGATCTGTAATTAAAATATATAGAGACGATATTATTATTCAACTTTTATTTAAAAACTTATTTTTGTATTACTTGATTTATATATTATTGGGAGACAAAGGAAAGGTAACTTTATGAGGAAATTTGAGTAACATTAGCACACTAATGATTTTTTTTTAAATTTACCTATGCAGATTGAATAAATGTATAAAATATTTCAAATTTGCTATTTTCATATTTAGTTTAAGGGAAATGTTACCTAAGGAAATGTTTTGAATTTCTATTAAATTCATATTGCGTTCTTCTAACGCTACAATTTTTTAAGATTCCGACATAACCCGATATCATTCACTTCAATGTCATATACACGCTAACAAAATCCTGTTTTGAAATACGAGTATTTAACACCTAATGAACACTTGTATTAATATCACTTCCAAATCTCAGCTTCGTTGCTTCTATTTGAGATAATCCTTCGTAAAAATTCTACCCAAAATTTTCCTCCAGCACACCCATCAACGCATTCTTAGAGCTCACAATAAATGTGTACGCTTATTTTTCCTTCCATGCTCCTAGTTCAACATCCAGTTATACATATATTCCTTTGAAACCAGATGTACTGTTTTGTACCACGTGTATTTGCAAAGGGATATTATATTGTTTATCTCATATCACTATAATTTAGTATGCTATTCTTGCATAATTAATACTCTAATTTCGCAAAGGCTGTTGTTATGATACGAAACGTTCTAATTTATTTTACAGTGTGTTTATTTTTATAATTCGACTCATTACTAATTGAAAAATGTCTAAACAACTCAATAACTCAAATGTCTAAACAACAACTTGATTTGAAATTTCTTGAAAAAATTAAAACAACTACACCTTTTTTCATCTTAAGTATACAACTAGACAACTTCTTTCATGAGACTTCAGCGAATTATAAACGAGTGTAATTACTATTCATTCTATAAACACATCACAATAACCCCATCTTCGAGTAATTGCATTCAGCAAGATAAACAGAAGAAAAATGAGCCAAAAGAATAGGCCACGTCGATGCTAAGGAAACAGAAGAAAAATTAACCAAAAGAATACATCAGTGATAAGGAAACAGACCAAAAATAAGCCAAAAGAATACTTCAGTGATAAGGAAGCAGACTAAGAATAAGCCAAAAGAATACTTAAATGATAAGGAAACAGACGAAAAATAAGCCAAAAGAATACTTCATTGTTAAGGATAAAGAAGAAAAATAAGCCAAAAGAATACTTCATTGCTAAGGAAACAGACCAAAAATAAGCCAAAAGAATACTTCAGTGCTAAGGAAACAGAAGGAAAATAAGCCAAAAGAGTAGGGCGCTTGAATGCTGAGGCCTTTGCCTGCCTTTGACCTGGTGCTGACAAAGCGCCCTCACGGAGAGGCCAAAGTGCCTCCACGACGTCGCCAAGACGCTCTGTGTTTGCTGACCTCCCGCATCTCCTCTGAGACTGAACTCCTGCAAACAAACCGCCGCCATCTTGCTTTCTTGGTCGACTCCTCTCAAGATTAATCTTCAATCTTATGTTCAATTTATACCTGTAAAACTGAAAAGCTAGTTACATGTACTAATATATAATCTGCTAAGTGCATTGTTTTTGTTTGTGCAAATAAAATCAGAAGAAACTATTTTCGTAGCGTTACGGAAAATCGGCTTAGAAAATTTCCCATAAGATCAATGTTTCTCGGTTCCTGTGAAAATGCACACTTCGAATAATTGAGTCGCATTTTAAATAAAAATAAATAATAAATGTAATGCTAAGAGAAATATATTTCTGAGATACGAAAGGCAGCTGTATCTTTAAGTGTCGTAGGTCGTCAATATTGAGGCACCGTGATAACGCATAACCTAAAAAATCTCATTTATTTAACTCCTCCCTCTTCGCTGTTATGCCTTTTTTTCACCTCAGAAATGTTATGTTACTTGCATAGATGGTATTCAAACATGTGGAGCTCAAGCTTAAACGGTTCCTGGATGTCTCTCAAGAAATTGAGGTGTATAGGAAGACTTAATTTTGTGTTTGTATAAAATTGCAATTAAAGCTAACATCTGCATTGAAAATTATTTTGCAGTCCTGAATAAAGTTCATGCAGGAAAGGTGAACTGTCAGTCATTAAACGGGACTAACTTTCGTTCAAACAGAGTATCCTTGTATAGTGGCATACAAAAACCCAAATGCTTAAAATATGCGTTCCTCTTACCTCGCTTCATCAATCGTAACATAAAAAATTAAAGAGAGGTGTGTATTCTTAGATAGAGATTAATTAATTAGTTTGTCATTTAAGTACCCTTACAAACAGAAGATGAGCATTAGATAGTTAAATCTTCGGTGTAAAGTCCGTAGACTTTTTTGCATACATTTGCTGGTTAATGAGTAAACTTGTAGTTAGCACGTTCGTTGGTGCTACCTAAACAATATATACAGTAGTGTTAGCTCGAAGAATCGTACAGGTGTATATTTAATATAGATAAGTTTGAAAAATGTCTTTTTTTAGAGAAATTTTTCGTAATAGATGATCATTTCTTTGATTTATATGGAAAAAAGCTGCGCTCATGATTATTGTGAAGAACAGAAAGTGGAGTTTTCATATCTTAAACTTCGCTCACACTTCCAACAATCTTCACACAACAGTTCTTGATCTAATTTCACTTGACTATGGACGACTGCAGATTAACTCATGTCAATTTTTCATATACACCTAAAAATAAATTTCAGTTTAAACATTAACAGTTTATTTATATTAATTTGTCTACATGTATTCAAGACTACGTCTGAGTGTACGCACACATGTGTCAATGACTGGAAAAAATTACCAACAAGGCCTCTAAGGTATAGAATTACCCAATCATTCCTCCTAATTGAACACAGGAAATACAAAAACGGAGTCACTTCGCTGAAGAAGAAGTCATGTAATCAAGCCTCCTTTCAGACCAGCCACCTCGCATCCTTCAATGGGTTTCGTTATCGGAAGTGGCTCCAAACTCATTATTTTCTCTTGTAGATCAGTCGAAAACGGCGTGATGAAAGAGTACGACTCTCAGCAGTGACTACGCTATTGTCTGGTGCGTTAAGGTGCAACTTTTATAAGGTTAAAAAACAGTCACTGGAACGAACTTGAAATATTTAATAGGGACTGGAGTATTGTATTTATGCGAAATACATCCCATAGTAATGTAAACGGTATGGCAAAAGTCACATGATCTATTTAAAATTATTGTATGCAAAAACTACTTGAGATAGAAACTTCGGGTAAATTGCAAACGAAAGAAAGGGTTTTGGAGTTTATATTTAAATAGGATATCATCTAAATGTCCATCATGTTGGTTTATGCACATGCGCATTCTTTTCATAACAGAATCTATCACTTTTCTTAGCATCTCGGGAAAAATGTTGCAAATCTCTTGAGAAATGTTCTCTTTCAAATGTTCCAAAGTACGAGGCCTATTAATGTATACTTTTGACTTTAAGTACCCCCATAAAAAGAAATCCAAAGGGGTCAAATCACAAGATCTAGGAGCCCAAGGAATATCACCAAAACGTGAAATTAATCGATTTGGGAAAAATCAGCAGTTACCAGGTCGTAGATTTACTTCATTTTTCCTTACGGTTTTCGAGGCGCACTGGCGTTGAAAAATCAGAGATTTTAATTAGATTTGCTAGATGTAATGAACAGTGCTTATATCGTAAACATTAAAATTTATTGCTCAATTATTCTGTTCATAATATCGAATTGCGTTAATTATAATAAAATATTAATTTTTTAATAACTGTTATATGAAGAAACAGTTTGTAGTCGATGAAGAAATTTATTGCATAGAAAAAACATATGAATTTTCGAACACATTTCATTATACTATGAATGGCATAAAAATTTATGAAGAGCATGACCATTATTTCTTTAATTCGAAGATGTATTTCAGATTGAAAAAAATGCAATTGACGCATACAAGATCACGGGAAAGCTTTGAAACACAGAATACGGAGCAGTACAGGAAGATCATCGGGGTTGACATGCATAAATTTGATCTTGCTGAACGACATATATTTCATTTTAGATTTCATTTCAAGTAAACGTTTGAAAATTACTGTAAATCAGACAAATTGAACATCATTGAATGAAACAAGAGAACCACTGAATCTTTATATATCATCTACATATTAATAATTGTCATTAAAAATGACAATTGTTTGGAATATTTTAGAAATTGGCTCCTTGTGCTAGAGTGGAAAGAAAAATAAAGTTTTTTCATTTGGGAAAGTTGGCTTCCTGTTGCCGTAGACTAAGCAAATAAATTCTTGCAGTCGTGCGAACACTCGCACGGTCGTGCCGCCAATGGTTGATACAACGCAATAGAAACAGTTTTGTAAAAACCTCGAACCCTCAACTAATATCATAAAAATGAAGAAAGCTGGGCGAAGCAGTAGTTATTAACAGTTTCAGAGACAATTACTGTGAAATGAATAAAATTAATTGTTTAATGCTATCGAAACATAAATCTCTCGCAACAATCGAATGTTCAGTTTATTCAAAACCAGCTGACGAACATGATAGTTGAAGTCATCTCTCAGGATGTGAATGTATAAGAAAACTTACCATCCTAACTTGAGATATCATTTTGACAATATAAAGACTAGTTTTCCTTGTATTAGTGCTCGTTAAAATAAAAAATACCTTTTTCATAAATGCACTCATTTTTATGTTATTAACCTGTTACTGACGCTAAAAAATGTATGTGAAGTTACTTGAAAGTCTGTCATTATAAACAGTGTTTTGTTGATTCATATTGCTAGTTTTTGATTTTTTAGTTTTAATTGAATCAGCCCATTTATATCAGCTTCAACTGATATTATAGATAACATAAAGTTGGTGTTTTGGCAAAACCAGAAAGCGCAAACTATGAAATCTATAAACTATTTATTTACTTCATTACGTTTATTCTACGATCATTTGGCTTTGTAATCATTATGTCGGTAACTATCATTATCATTTCATTTAAATTTTATCTATGTGTTATATGTAAATAATGATTCAGTTAAGAGCGTAGAATTTTGATTGAGTCGAGGAAAATGATTTGCTTCAAGCCATCATAATTTTTTTCAAGGTAAATGTTTATTGAGGGATGCAGAAGACTCAATTTAAAGTTTATTTCAATGAATAGGTCACTGAATTTACACATGACACCACACGTGATTTTTTGTACAATTTTGTGTTACAAATTTTACCGGAATTTCTAACAAATGCGTTATTCAGCATACCTTTATATCCAAGTTTAAAATCGTTTATTAAAATAGATGAAAACCCCTGATTTTTGGGAATAGGAATCGTTATAAAAAATATAATTTTGGTAGTTAGATGAATAACCCTCAATTTTCCATTTGATTTCCCGTGACTTTGTGTGAAGGGAAGCCAGTGGAGTTGCACACGTGACTATGTTTTTATTGGAAATAGTCATATTAGATAAATCATAATCATTTATCCATAGTCATATTGGATAAATGTTTTGTGACTTTATGTTTTTGGTAGAAACTATTTCTCATTAGAGACAGATTCTATTTATTCATTGTTTTTAATTATTTTTAATGATAGATTACGTAAATTCAATGCTATTTCGCTCTAGGGCTACAATCATTACTTCAATCTCATAAAATATGATTTTGAAGCTTCTATTATTCTGATTATTATGATGCTTTTGAACCTCTCAAACGCGATTACATTTCGGCATTCATATTTCATCATTTGCATGTCGTTTTCTTTCAACAGTCAATGATTTTTTAGTTCTTAACTGAGACCCAACGCTTATGCTGCGAGAGTTGCAAGAACCGTCGCCTCTCAATGTTTCTACCAATAATCGATGACGCAACAGAAGAAGAACGAGAGGCCCTCTTTACGAATGCAACTGCATTTCGCTTTCCTTTTGAATTTCTGTAGGATTTTTACGGCCAATGCATTTAGCTCATTGAAACTGGGGCATTTTTACCGGCCTCTGGCAGAGGCTGCGCTGGGGTGCATTGCTGCCTTTTTTTGTGGAGCAGCTTGTGACCTCAGACACACACGCGGTCACACACTCCCATCATGCACACATTCATCATACACACACATTTCTCACACACACAACACACATGCTCATTACTAACGCATTATTATACTCGCACACTATGCATGTATTTATAGTAAGCACTATTGTTTTGCACATATTTAACGCTTACTCGTGTTTTATACACGTATATCTAGGTATTATATGTGCATATCGAGAACAAATACGTTATTGTTCAACTGGAAAAAAGTTCAGACTATAAGCTTACTCCTGATTTCTAACTTTTTAAGTCCAAAATTCTATAAAATCTCAACTACTTTTGTTTGTAATTTTAAACTACGTGCTGCCACGTTTTCATTCACACAAACTTTGCATTTTTGAGAACCTCGTTTGAAATCAGTGAAACAATTACGAGTTTACTTGTAAACCCAACACATAATTGTGCATTAGGTTGCGGTGTCCCTCTGCCACTGCAACAAGTTTGGCTGATGACGCTGAGTTGTTGAAAGCCGAACATTTTCATAAAAGGATGACACGATTTGATGAAAGGTAAGACGTCATAAGTACAGGAGGATTTCATGCGTCAAAGCATCCCAATGTTCCACCCAAATCCTGATGTGAGTTTCTGTTGTTTCTAGTTATGCAATTTGAAAATTTTGAATAAAAAATTCAAGTGTAAGAATGTATTCAAAATCCCTTGGATGGATTCAGGATAGGTTCGTCTCCATTTGGAACGTTAAACAGTGACGATTAAAGGAGCAGGGTGACACTTCGTTCTCAGTTATGTGACTTGTACTGTTGTGTTGTAATTGCTGGTGAGCATTGTTGTAGGCCTCGCTTCTTATGTTACTTGTTGACAGTCGTTTAGTTCGTTATTAATGGCGGTATTGCGTGTGAATTGTTAGTTAGTATGATATCCTTTTTTCTAGCTATTACCTTTTCAAACGTTTCCTTGACCCGAACTTGTTCAGAATATTTACTAATTAGGTTGTTTATAGACTTTTCGTTCATATTAAGGTTGAATCACTAGGCTATTACAATTGGCCTCATTAAAGACAGAGTTATCTTTTACTCATTTTGTCATTTTCTTAAATATTGTTACTTAATTACGTTTTATTTTGTATAACCATTTAAGGCAAAGCTTTTCCGTGCTGATGAATGAATGAGTCACCACACCAAGAGAATGCGAAGGTTTCATTTCTAAATAAACTAGATCCTTTACGCTTCAAGTTAGGGGAATTGCTTCTTCATTTCATACCACGGAAATTTTACAACTACTGTAAATTACGTACCTGTATTTCATAGACTGGATCTTGTCGATATAGAATATTTAGAGTAACATCTATGCTCATTTTTTAACTACACGATCTGAATATTATTCATGACATTTCTGAATTAAAATCTCCCGTTATTTTGTAACGCGTGTTATCTACTTTTATGAGCTTCCTTTTAAACGATATTCACAACTGTATGACAATTAAATGCTGCAAGTTGACTGAGAATTTCGTGCAAAATTACTGAAGACGCCCGGTACGTATATATAGCGTTCAATTTAATTGTAAATATCAACCCGCTTGCAGGGCTTTACTTTTTCTCCGTGGAATTTTAAGACGACGTACTTCCTGCTCTATGATTAATTATACACTCTAAGTTTTTGAATAAATTCAGCTATTACTAATGGTCAATTACTTGCCGCCAAGCTAACTCTAGTTACGAGTTCTTATTGCATTTCCAAGGAAATTTTGCTGCTTTTAAAACATCGTCACACGTCTAGCCTGATGGTCCATTAGCCAATCGTGAACTCGAGCCATGCATTGTACCTAGACACACCTGCCGAGTATCTACAGGTAAGTATTGACAATGATAACGGCAATTATTGTGTTGTTTGCCAATACTTAGTTACGAAGCGAGCCTGCATAACTTTCCTAATTTTCGAACACTTGTCGTTATTTGCAGTGTTCAGATATGGTGTCCAACGCATAAGAGTTCTAGAAAACAAGAAAATTTGTAAACTTTTGTATCTTACGAAGGAAGACAAGAAATGAGAAAAATGTACACAGATGAATGAAGCTATTCAGAACCAATATTTGCTTGTATATTTTTTCAAAACAATGATGAAATTTTTTTTTATTGGGAACTTAGGAAATGATGCTTCACATGTAGTCAAAGGACTTCAGTCGCGGATGTTAATGCAGGAGTGAAAAAGATAAGAATGAATGAGAATTTTCATCATGAAAAAGAGGAACGAATGGGGACATATGGGTTCATTACTTGGGATAAACATTAACTTCTACGAATATTTGTTTATTTCATCATTGAAAACTAAAAGCCAGTTGTTCATCAAACGATATCTCAATCAGTGAGGGTAAAATCGTTGTCTTTTGATCAATTTAGTCATCAAAACGAGGAAAAAATTGAATTTATTTTTGAAATTGAGGGTGTAAGAGGAACATTTGTATTCTGCTACAACGTTCTCGTCTTGATGAGCAGGTCCAGAGAGGGGAGAGAGGGG
>VCRD01001280.1:13935-39295 GCA_006783055.1 Trinorchestia longiramus
CTAAGACCAACTCCCTCATTATCTCCCTGAATGGCAGTCTTAACTCAGGACTCATACCAGTGCATACTGGTCATACATCAGCAAAATGAGATATTTGAAAAATACTACAATATTTAAAAGTGCCATCGACGACGGAGATCTGCGCCTTCTCTCTTGTTGCTGCATTTCACTCTGACAGAACCTGCTTTGATGTCCATATGCCTTCATATATCTATATGGCTTTATTTATGAATATATGTGTCTATTTATGTCAATACGCCTATGCATGCCGATATGTCTAAATGTGCCTATGTATGCCTGTATGTGACTATGTGCCTGCATTTATGTATGTATGCCTATGTATAACTATATACTAATATGTGCCTATATGGCTGTATATCCAGTACCTATATTCATGTGAAGAAATACGCCTCTATTTTTACGTTATTATGCAATCCATTAAGTGAGATATTTTGTGCACCTTTGCAATCTGTCCGTTATGGGAGCCGTTACTTCACAGTGAGCACGAGGGCACCGCCAAAGCCGGTCCTAGCGGCCCCGCCATTTTTAGCGGAATTCCGTTAAGTCGTCGCTTCCCCCGAAATTGGATTCCAGGCTTTTAGAAAGTTTCAGACTTTTTTTTCGAATAAACGATCACTTGCGACATGAACCAAAAATGCATTGGTTGTGAGATATATCTCGTACATGTAGTGCTTTGAAAAAAGTTACATGCTGGGTTTTTTTACGTTTCCACGTTGTTTTTAATACGGGATAGGTTGCCACAAGGGATTCAAATATTTTCTGACAGCAGACTGTCGTTGTGCGATGCACTTTAATACGAATAATATTTACGAAATGGAAATTTCCAACACTCGTCTCCCAAATTAAGGACTGATACACTGCTGGATTAACTATTAGATTATCTAGGAAATAAGACAGCTAACAAATGCCGACTAATGATTAGGTGCGATGTCCACATTTTTCTTTAAAAAATTGCAACGGATGAGAAATTAACATACCGAGACAATGATGGCTTGAGGAGCGTATTGAAAGAGAACTGAAAAAAGAGTGTCTAAAGTGCTCCATATTTAGACCGGAAGCGACCGTTTAGGCGCTGTCGGGAACAGCTTTCCATGCTTGTACGTAGACTGCAACTACTTCCCCCTCACAGCACAAATATCAAGCCTCAATAGCAGTTCAACCTCTAGTATTCAGTATCCAGAAAGGCAGGAAAAGAACTGTATTAATTTGTGTCCTAGAACCATGCTGCGATAATAACAGCTATTTAGCAAGTCAGATGGTGTGATTGGATCAATCTGTGATGGAAGAAATATTCGGGCGTGTGTGCTGAAGTCTCTATGTGGACTGTCCCAATCGTTGCAAAATTTTTTTTTTAAACACACCCACTCAAATATAATCTTTTCACCATATAGTAAACTCAAACTATTGTATTTTTATCCATTATTTCGTTGATACACAAGATATTATTGGCTTACATTTACTTGATCAAATATGTAAATAGAGATAAGAAACATGTGAACGTAATTAAGAGGTCAAAAATTTAGTTTGTCCACAATCTCACAAATTTGTGCGATTAAGTTATTTGTTCAACTGGTTAAAGCCATCTGTAAAATCTCAGATTAGGATTAATGTGTTAAATAAAATTGAGATAAGGATGTCATTATTGACATTGTAATATCGGAGAGATGTGAAATTATCTATTTGGTCTAAAAGTCTTTGGATCTCATGAGACTCAACACTAAATATTAAGCAAATTGGATAATTAGAACTTTGGAAACACGTAAATAAAATAGTTTTATCTACAGTATTATTCTCTACCGTTCAGTAGGACTTAGATTTTTAACACCACTAACAGGCAGGAAAATAGTTTTTGTGAATTAATTCTTAAAAAGTATATCATAAAATGATCAGGGTTTTCAGCCATATTGAGTAGTTTTACGATTCAATGAAAAAATCCCCTTCTGCAACATCCAGTCATTCGATAAACTAGAGAAAAATATTATTTTCTGCGACATCCAGTCGTTAAATAAACTAGACAAAAAATCCCCTAGCTGGAGAGGTTTCTCTAAATATTTCTTACGCAATCAAACACTCGAGTTCACAAGGCACAGAACATCAAAAACAAAACGAAATGAAAGAAACTGAAAATCTGGAGACTAACGACAATCACAACTGGCTTCCCTCTTTTCCTTTTGCCAATCACGGAGCAAAAGCTTTACAATGCAGTGCAAGCGGAAAAATTTAAACCTGTAGCTCCTGAATTTTTATAAATAAGATTTGCCCTCAAAAACTGAGACTCAAAGTTTGTATCAGACAGCAATTTTCAACGTGAGGATGAGTGAGTCAGTGAGGAACGATCTCTTTGAACGTTCCAGATTCAAGAACGTTTTTTGTTAAGAACAAAATAAATTTTACAAGTTCACTCATGAGAATTTTACCCAATGATTCATTACGCTGGATGAATTTAAAGTGAACTTTTAATAACTTAGTACTAGATGAACATGAAATAAGTAGTTCATAAAACACTCACAGTAACCAAGCTAGGTATGTAGGAAACATGAATGTACATGTTTCACCTCAGACACCTTAAATATTGTTATTAAATTTATATAGACAGTATTCAGTCTCATTTGGTTTAAGTTTAAGCAGTTGAATTGCTGCTAACTGACAATGCAATACATCAAATTCCTGAATGCAACTACTAAATGGCTTCAGTGAATATACAGGGAGCAGTAACATAACTTCCTTTTTTTCATAACATTTTGAAAGGCAAAAAAGGTAGTTATGTTGCCGCACTGTGTATGTTATCCGCTTTAAAAATTTTGCGCCTCACTTCAACAGGAGCACGAGACCTGTTCTTTGACACCCTGGTGCTCATGCGAACTCTTTCACTCTTGACTCCTCGCAACGTCTGTTGCTAAACCACTCGGAAGTGCACCTGTTTTCTTAAGGTAATTGTATGATCATAAACTCTGGTCGTTTAATCGTGTTGTTTCATTCAGAGTTTTAAATTGAAGTTACGCAGTTCATTCAAAGGCACATGAATACGAGGGGGAAATATAGTAGGGCCTAAGGTTAAAAAGTTGTACATACAGTTTTATATCTATTACTCATCTAAAATACGATGAAATCGGCCGAGAAAATTGAGTGTGAAATATACGAGTAAAATAAGGAATTATATACATATGAAACTACCAAGATACTCGTGATAATGAAAATGAATGGCCTCTGTGATACACGTGTACAATAGCAGATAGACAAAACAAATATAAGCCTCTGCTGTGCAGTACTCTATTGTACTGTACTATACAGGACTGTATTGTATAATACTATACAGGACTGTATTGCACTGTACTATACAGGACTGTGCTGCGCCAGTATGTCATGCACTACAAAACAAAGAGTTAATTATACAAATGAATTACTGTTAGATTAACACAATGTCTGCCTGAGCCAAAGGTCATTTACCCCTTACTAAGTATTTACTCTTGGTTAATTCTCTCCATTCAGAGCGCCATTTTTGCTCGCTTTCTGATTGGAAAAGAATTTAAAAAAACAGCACACGTGACTGAGAGCTCTCCGGAGTTCTCACCAGCGTCATTAATTAAACTCTTATTTCTTTTTGATCGAAATTAAACTCTTATTTATTTTTACCGAAGCTAAGCATCTCGCCTTCATTTCCGCTGCTCAGTCGTCGCAGTTTTATCGAGTTCCTCTCCCTGTTCAAACTGAGCCCGGTGTGCGCACGTTCGATCATCAACGAATAGAACGCAACGTGCGTTTTTTGACGCGTTTTTGAGCGCTGGGTAATGGAGTGGCGTTGCTTTCAAGCTAAAATTTCATTGATCTCATGTACGGTCCAAGAAAGAACACACGTAAGTTGCTGGAGTACTTGATCTTGCTTCAATGGACGGGCTCGTCCGAGCTAAAACTCTGTTCGATAAGAGAGGATTTTTAGATTACCGTTTTTCTATAAGTTTGCAGCGATAAATACGTATACTCTTCACGACTTTGTTGCCTTGTTAATCGGTTTCATTGCAATTAAAGATTTTAAGCAATACAAACTTCGTTGATATTCTGTTTTCTCTTTGTGAATGTGAAAAGTTAATTTGAATGAGTTTTATTTTGTGTTCAATAAGAATTTTGTACCTGGATTAATTTTGATCATTTTTCAAAACCATAAAATAATCTGATATCTCACTACAGAACCTGTATCTCTATTTCAACCTCTATTTGAGTTTTTCTTAAATGTTTATTTGAACATTTATTTGTCCTTTTTTCCTCTAAATGAACAGGACTAACAGCGAGTGGTGATAATTTACTTCTTCTCGTTAAAATATACTTTACAATATTTTTATCCTAATATTTAGGCAAGGAAAATTGATTATCACCTCAGTATTGGAACACGAACAATTTCTTTCACTTAATTTTCAGAAAGACAAACAATTTAATTCTAGAATAAAAACACGCGTTCAGCAAGCGTCGTAAAATATGTATTTGTCACATTTATACACAATGCAAAAGACTTGATGCAAGACAGGCACTTCCATTTTCATCCAAGCTTGAGAAAAAAATTCAACCCTTTGCCCTAACTAGAATATTCAAGAAAAAATTCGCCCCTTCGGTGCTGTCTCGGGGCACAGCGACGGCTTCAGAGCACCGACGGCTTGAACTCACTACAGATTAGAAGTCAAGATTCCAGTAGTAAATATCTGTAACAAGATATCGGTCATATATCATGGAAAGTTACAAAAATTCATTTTCAAAGGAAATACAATTAGCAAAATTTTTTTAGTGTTTCTTACATTTTTTCATATATGCGATAGACTAGCTCTTGTGTTAGGTGGTAAAATTGCACATATATGTATAACTCTCATTGAGATATTTTACGACCAAAAATTCACAAGTTCTTAAGCTCGTGAGGAGAATATATTGTTCACTCGAATAGTTCTCTATCCCATATTTATATATCTTTCAATGTAAACAAGGTACAGTATTTTATGGTACTAATTCACAATACACTCCTTTAAATAATCACCATAGCTAGTTGTAGCCAATGGTTATCATAGAAAATAACAGCTGGCTATTACTATTCCAAGTTAATAGTTAATTTGTAGCTATTTGAAGGCACTTTGTTGAGTTTATTGCATGATTTATGAAAATTTGATCAGAATACTGCGTGTGATCCATGTAGTCGATGTCTTATTGACCATTACTCGAAAGAAATCTTAACGTAAATGTGAACTTTGTTAAGCTCAAGGAAAAGTGAGACCCTGTCTGTGTTTGTACAGGATAACATTGCTAGAAGTGCACAGAATTGAATGGTTTACGGACGTTTATTCCATTTAAAAGCCGATTTCCGCCAACTGAAATCAGCTTTCTTCTAGGTGAAATTTAATTTATTCCATGTGAAATTGAATTTTCTCTAAGTGGAATAAATTTTCTCCAAGTGAAATGGAAACTAAAGGATAGTAATGAAAAGATGTTAATTGTCATATGTGTTGTATGAGTCACAAATAGTAAACCTAACATGCTAAAACAAGCCTTCATTGCTTTGGTGCTGTGACATCAAGTCAATTAATAAAATTTACTGCAAAGTGTAGTGCTTTTAAGTGTGTTAATTGTTCTCAGTGGTTCAAATACTTAATTGCCTGTTGTACACGGCAAGGTGTTAGAAAAGCTACGTTTGTTATTTACAACTCACCAGCTCATTGCATGCTTGCAAAACTTACTGAAGATTATTCACTAAACATGACAAAAATGAACACAATATTTATTTACAGTAGAGAAACAATACAAAGTTTATACCCATCATCCCTGCTAGCTTAATGAAACGCAGTCAAAGAATTTCTTAGCGATCGTCTTGTCGAGTGTCAGAGGAGTAACAGCGTTCCACTTCACATGCAAAGTTCATCAACACATTAGATGTTATGATACTAATAACTCACTTTAAATGGCCTCCATCATTTGTTCTGCAATGGACAGTCCTAAATGTTGCTTGAAGTCAAGTATATTCCCATTTTTACCTGCATCATTTACTCCACATGACTTTTGAATGCCTCTACACGACTTCAGTTGGATTAAGCATACAATACATGCATGCAACAATGATTGGATTTTTTAGTAACTGCAGAAAAGTATTTATTTATTTTGCAAAATATTATTCATGTTGAATCAAAGAAAAATTGCAGTACTGCAAAAATAAAAATTCATATACGACGAAATAGACTTTAGCTTTGATAAAATTAAATTTGGCTTTAATAAATCAAACTTTGCTTTGATGAAAAAAGCTAAACAAGTTATAGAAATGACGCATCAATATCAGAATTCAGGATACGAGAATTGTTAACAATAACGAGAGGGACAGCGGGTCACATCAGTTCTTATATGGTGCTTGTCTTTATGAACAGGGTCGAAAAATATTGTGCAACAAGGATAGAAGACATAAAAGAATTACCATAAATAAATGTATATAGCCGTAAGCAATATGAATATATGGAGTTGAAGTTTTGTTTACTATATTCGGCGTATTTTTTATGTTGTATGCGATGTTATCATTGTATTTTCATGTGATTTATGGCCACTTGTTAAGATGTGATTATGATAAGAAAATGAAAAATGATAAAAAATAGCCTGAAAATGACCACATACATAAATAGGTTGAAGAGTGTTGCAACGCAATAGGATTTTAACAATTGACAGATTTATGGGTCTTTAAACAAAGCTATCCTTATTAAATTAATAAAATTAGAGAAATAAAATAAAAAAATTGCGAATAACAAAAACCTGCCTAACCCTGAACCAAGCACGCGAAAACGAAGGACTGCTAACAGAATTTTCTAATATGCATTTTATGTGTGTGATATATATAGAAAGATGTTACGTTACATAACAGAATTATACTTATAAGGAATATATATAAATAAATATATGTAATATATATATAATACATATCTTTCTACACATAAATATACGTCAAAAATTAGTGAAGAAGAATGAAAACTTTCAAATCTTCATAAATGTGGATCAATTGTTTTGAAATTTTCACTGAATGTAGACATACAGTACTTGAACGATCCCTCAAATTTTAATATTGCCTAAGTAAAACTACCATTGTTATTTAATATTTTATTATATTTTGTATCCAAAATTTAAAAACAAAATAACGTTTTTGCCTAAACATAATTACAGAGCAGATTACTGATAGTTTTTTTAATATTTAGTATTGTATCCTTTGTTTTCAATCACAGCAGTGCATTTACGAACGTAAGATTTTAGCAAACCTTGACATTGAATAACTGTAATTTTGCCCCATTCCTGTTGTAATTTTAGCCACAAATCTTCAAATTCTGTTGAATTTCCCACCATAACATTTTGTCCTAGAGTCTTCCGTGGGTTTTCAATTGGACTCATGTCAAGAGTCTGAGGAGGTTAGTCCATAACCTCAACTCTTTGATCCTTAAGACGTTGCCTCCGATTGCCTGGCGGGTGTAAATCTTCACTTTGTACATATTATTACTAAAATGCACTGTAAAATTTACAGAACCTAACCTAAGTGGCCCACATACGTACCACTTTGGAGTCAACGTGTTAAGATAGCCCATAACGAGCTTTGCCTTGTGGCAGGGAACATTATCCTGCATAAAACTGGCGTATCAATTCTAGAATTCTGCAAAACTGGCACAACATATTGTTTTAATACATTATTGTGAACAGCGGCAATAACTCTAGTGTTTAATCGTACCAGAGGTGATGCATCCTGGCCTGATATCATACAAAAGAACATCATGCTTCAGCCACCAAACTTTACAGTTTTCTCTATACATTTTAAACAGTCCCCAATTATTATTTTACCTACTGTTTACCATCGCTATCAAATGCATTAAATTTATATTCACCAGTGGAAAATACTTTTTTCCAATAGTTTTCTGACCAACTGATACATGTCTTTTCAAATGTCAATCGGGCTGCCTCATTCTATTTACTTAGCGGCTTTTCCCGGTGAGATCTTGCATAATGACATATTTCATGCAATTGATTGAACACAGTATGTAATGAAACATTTTCACCATCTTTAATATGACTAGAAATTTTACCCGCAGTTAGAAAATGGTATTTTAGTGATAGGCGTTGCATAACCCTGACCTCTCTTACTGTAATTTTTCTTGGTCTACCCGGCTTCTTTGCACAGGGTGCGGCAATATAATTCCTTTTTTCAAAGCAAAGCGCTGTGAAAAAAGAAGTTACGTTGCTACACCCTGTTTATTTAGTCAAGCAGTTTTATTAGAAAGTTTTGAAATTTGACACACTTTTAGAACGATTTATCTGCTTAGCAATTTGTTCAATTGTATGAATTTGCTTACGTAACTTCACAATTTCTCCTTAAACAGCTGCAACTTTGATTCGATTTAGCATGGCTACAAATGTTTTACACACGATAAGCACCCTATTTCTTTTTTATCTTTATCTGTTCCTATTAGAAAATAATTAGTTCAAGATATTCATAGATTTTCTAAAAAAAATTTTTTGTAATTTTAACTCTCAGAATGTGATAAAATGTTCAATAACTATGGTAGTTTTATTTAAGCAATAGGAAAATTTGAGAAATAGTTCAAGTATGTCTACAGTCAATGAATTTTTTTAAATCATATTTCCTAAAGATTTGGAAATTTTAATATTTGTTTCTTAATTTTGGACGGTACTGCATGTATGTATAGTTTTATACTGGTTAGTTCCCGTGAAAATTCCACGGTTTAGATTTTCATCATTTGAAATTATTATGTATTAAAGATTTACGACGAAATATTGTGTTTTAAATCATAATTTTTCATGAATATATACAGAACTTCTATTCTGTACCTTATCTACCGATAACATGGCCGTCTAGGAGAAGAAGGCTAATAACGGGGAGTATACCCAGCATGTATAGCCATTCTGATTTCAGCTCAATATTTTTTCTTCAGTAATACAATTGGAAGAAATAGGAAGGACGCATACAGATAAAGAGATAGAGAAATGGAGAGACAGAGATGGAGATACACTGTGTATTATATAAGTAGATATCATATAAAGAAAATTTAAATTGTTTTATCAACTTTTTTCAACACCTAATTTCATTTTAAGGAGACCATATTTTGTTTCAAGGTAATTTAATTTCTCTTCGATGGAATTGGTTTGTAAATGGTATAAAGTTATACATGTATCATTTTTTATAGATTTTAACTAAATTTCGTCATCACGACAAACAATACCACATTGGAATAGTGTAAGTACTTGGGCACATGCACTTTGGTCGTGAACTTGGATTGAATTTCAACCTACATTACTGGTATGTTTTAGGCTTGAAAACATGCTTCTAATCTTACCATCAGCTTCGAATTCTTCATCAGCTGTCAATACGCAGCACAAATTATTATTTCGAATGAATATGAATCGACTGGTGTTTTAATTCATGCCAGATTGTAACAAATTCAGTAATTCAAAGCGCCGGTTCGATTTAAACCCCAATGATTATGTATCTTAGATACTCCAGATGCTGTTAATAATGTGCTCTGAAGCTGATCAGCCGCACAAGCACAGTTGATGTGAGGCCTATTCCTCGCCAAAAATTGATGTAATTTAGAGATGGAAGAGTCATAAAACACTGTTTTCCACGCAAAATTCGCTGGGGAAGTCAGGCAGGTAAACGAGAACAGGTGCTGCTGATGAGACTGAGCTTCTCATGTTGTTCAGCCGCAGCTGGTCAGTTCCTGCCACCATCTGTTCTTCCGTTCATCTGTCCGACTGTCCAGTCGTCGTCCTACAGACGGTAAGCCGAAGACGGCAACCAACTGACGCACAGAGGAAGCGTACGTAGAACAGCTGATGCTGCGAGTGGGGCAGTAGGTGGGCTTAGAATAAGACCATTGTTGTTAATTATTTTGTGTATACGCTAGTACACCTACACCTGATAAAATTAGCGCGGTTTGTCATGAGATTTTTTCTTTGATTCCAGTGAACGCCACTACCTCGAAGGGGTTCCGTATTGAAGAAGAAGAAGAAGACTAATAACGAAAAATACACGAATGTGATCGTAACCCAGCACCTTTTGTTATCTACAATACAATGTTTATAACATATGTATACCCGTTCCGATTTTAATTCAATAATTTTTTTTTCAGTAATAGATTGGAATAAATGGGACGGACACACACAGATAGAGAAAGATACAGAGATGGAGATAAGCTGTGTATAATCCCACTGTATAATAGTACACAGTTGTTTGCTTTCTTGATTCCTTGCTTGGTCTGTCTCTCTGTCACGCTCTTAATGATATAGATAGGAGGAAATTCGGTTGGGTATATACATATGTATTATAAACATTGTATTGTGGATACCAAAGGCACATCCATCAATGTGGAAACTCCTTCGCGATGCCCGCGTCCACTGGCAAATCAAACGAAAAATTCAATGAAATACATGTGAATTTTTACGTGTGGATCTACTAGTATATGTAGATGAAACAGTTTGTATCCTACGTAGAGGGGAGACAATTTTTCAAACGTAAACTTTTTGAACGATACATGTTTCTTTTCAGGTCCTGTGACGCTGGGACTCAAGACGTGAGGATTGTTTGAGATGTTGCTGTACAGACAAGAACTGAGTTTTTCAATTGCAAGTAGAAGTACAAGAAGCACAGGAAGCACAGGAAGCACAGGAAGCACAGGAAGCACAGGAAGCACAGGAAGCTACAGCAGCTGAACCTTGAGATGGCTACAAAAAACAGCCTCACTTGCTACCTGCGTGATCCATGGCATACAATTTAGCTTTTCACCAACCAGCAGGATATTCATGACATAAATATGGTTACGTCTTGGTAAACGTGTTAGGCATCAGGCAAACTGCGCATACCTGAAGTTCAGGTGCATCAGAAAGTTAAGTGAAAACCGTGGGATACCCAAGCTATTATTACCCTTGTAAAAATTGCTAAATACAGTGGAAGCTCGAGATACGAACGGCTTTGTATACGAGAAATTCAAGACACGAGGAAAGTATGACCGAAACATTCTGCTCTAAATACGATCAGTGGCTCGCGTAACGAGCCACGAGCCAGGCTGTGGGTATAAGTGATGTTCGTTTCCCGATCCACCTCAACCCCTTGCGTTCTAGATACAAGAAATTCGCTATACGAACACAGTGCTGGAACGAATTAAACTCGTATCTCGAGGTTCCACTGTACGCCTAGTATGCCATCTGAAGATTTTGTGTGGGTAATATGATGCGCATCTTTTATCTAACAATGCAAGCATCCAGGTACGTACACGTACTTATATTTCTCATGTAAAGCAACGAGACCTAGGCTGTAAAATCATCGACGATGTAGCGAGTACTTGCATGTTAAGGTACGGTCGAAAAAATACTCCAATAAATATTACGGGTCAAAAAATTAGGCATGTGTGGGTACTATACAAATGGAGCCCCATCACTTCTTGTTGTTTTACAGGTGAGTTGTTCAGTCCTGGTACTGGTCTCCTGGTGGTCCTGGTTTTCCTGGTAGTACTTGTCTTCCTGGTAGTCCTAGTCTTCCTGGTAGTCCTGGTCTTCCTGTTAGTCTTTCTAGTCCCAGTGGTGGTCTTCCTTATATTTCCGGTCCTTGTTTTCCTAGTACTCCTGGTAGTACCTGACGTGGTCTTCCTGGTAGTACCTGACGTGGTGTTCCTGGTAGTACCTGACGTGGGCTTTCTGGTAGTACCTGACGTGGTGTTCCTGGTAGTACCTGACGTGGTGTTCCTAGTAGTACCTGACGTGGTGTTCCTGGTAGTACCTGACGTGGTATTCCTAGTAGTACCTGACGTGGTGTTCCTGGTAGTACCTGACGTGGTGTTCCTAGTAGTACCTGACGTGGTCTTCCTGGTAGTACCTGACGTGGTGTTCCTGGTAGTCATAGTAATGGTCCAGCTCACTCTCTGGTAGTACTGACGCGTCGTCAATTTTGCGATCGGAACTCCAGTCGTGAACTGACAATTTGTTACCTGATCGTGCAATGATCATTTCAAGGACGCCATGCGTCCTGCGTTGTGTTCATTGCACGCCTCTGCAAAGCTTCCCTTACAAAATTCATCAGTTCTTACCGTAGTGGCTATTCTGGGATGAGTTGTGAGATTAGTTCTTGATCGTTGACTCAATTCAGGACTTTTTATTGAGGGAATTATTTTCGGGGCTGAACATTGTAGCAAACTATCAGTAACCTAGGCTTAGTAATTGTGAATGATCAACAAGAGAACTCATGTTAAACATGAGGACACATCTTCTGAAGTGTCCGAGATGTTATCTGCAGATGATGTTGAGTCTTGAAGTAAACGTTGGTGTGTGGAAGGGCATAAAATTCACAACTGAAAGGAAAATATAATGTCACACCAAAATTGTGTTAGTAGGGACCTAGAATAATCAAAATTACTTTACTTGGGCCCTAAAACAATCAAGATTGCATAAATTAAACCCTAAAACAATCAAGATTACACTAGTTAGGGCCTATAACAAGCAGGATTGCATTAGTTAGGCCCTAAAACAAGCAGGATTGCATTAGTGAATGCCCTAATAAAAACAGGATTGCATTAGTTAGGCCCTAAAACAATCAAGATTGCTTAGTTAGGTCCGAAAATAAGCAGGATTGCGTTAGTTAGACTCTATAATAACCCACATTGGGTTAGTTAAGCCCTAGGTCAACCAAAATTACGTTATTCAGTCGTCTAGATTATAACATTTAGCTTGATTACTGGAGATTGCAGGGAAATTTTCAAAAGCAACCTAACGGAAGCACAAATTCCTGCATGTCAGGACGGAACTCCGCTCGAAGCAACTCCATTTTTGCTCGCCGGCAGCACTGGCGCCCATTGTTTGTTTTCCCGAGGAAATGAGACGTGCATTTTTGGCAGCATTCGAAAAACTGAATAAGGTTTTTCTACCTTCCTTGGAAACTGATCAAGAGCTGGGAGAGACACTCCCTAATTATTTCTGACTGCGCCATTTCTGGTAGCGCCAACGTTTCTGTGCCCTGTCTACAAATTTCTTATATATGAGAAATTTCTTACATATGATGCAATCCAAGTTTTTTATGTTCCCAACAACAGGGCACGTTCAGAGAAAGCATTGAGATTTTGACCATGGTCTCACGTCGTCCACTGAAAAATTCATTTATTTTAAAGTAAACGATGATGGCTGTGCTACTGTTACCCCCAGTGTAACTCTGTGGTCATGGTAACATTGAGTAAAAAAATGTCATATTCAACTCAGTAGTTCATGGAGATGTACGAAAACTTAGTAGGATACTGTCTTAAATACAAACCATGGGTTTAGAAAACTAAATACAGCGATATAATTGCATAAATTATGTAGAATACAACACAAAATATTTTATACCTCATGTCTCATTTGAAGGCCAAGCTTGCAACATTATTATAAACAAAAAAGGATACTCATCTTTTCTTGATGCTTGTAATTACCAGTTTAAAGTTTTGAAGAAATGCAAATCATTTCTGCCATGCGTTTCGTTATCTGACACAAGTACATTTTAGTTCAAATAAATAGTCGTCAAAATTTTTTCCTTTTTGGTTATTTCCAAGCATAATACGTAAAGGTTTAATTGAATTCCATTCGATTTTCCACTTCATGGTTCAACATTCGATGGTTAGCCTCATATACTCGAGTTTGCATTTTTAAACTATGAAAATAAGCCAGTTTTTGCATAACTAATACAGACTCCTGGCCTTTATAAGTACGGCTATAAAGGATGGTATCATACCTACGTCACTTACAGCTGCAGCTTAACGCTCCCTAACTTAGTTGCTGTGACGTCATTTACAGCTGCAGGTTAATGCTCCCTAACTTGGTCGCTGTGACATCACTCACTTACAGCTACAGCTTAACGCTCCCTAGCTTGGTTGCTGTGACGTCATTTACAGCTGCAGGTTAATGCTCCCTAACTTGGTCGCTGTGACATCACTCACAGCTGCAGGTCAACGCTCCCTAACTTGGTCACTGATGATAACCTTTCTAGCCGTGAGTAAGATACAAGCCTGGAGATTGTGAGAGGCTATAGAAGGAAGCCTACAGTTCTGTTCTCGCAATTATGTGCTAAAATGGCGACAGTCCAAGCATTGAAGACTTGATTCAGACTTCATCTGTTCAAAATGAGGAGTGTAAGACGACATTAAAGTTCAGTATGAGTCAACATGTAGGTAATCCAGGCACATGAACTAGGTATCGAATATGTATGTAACTGGTGAAATAAAGAGCACCTAAATTTAGTACATGTCATTTGACCCTAGTTCTTCGGTATTGGACAAGTTTTTTACGAAATATGTGATTAAATTTTAGGGTATGTGTAATCTGAGTTTTCTGACATTTAAATGCGTCACATTTTCAGTTTTTGAATTGTGTACGTGATGTCCACCAGACACATTGCTTGAAAATGGCAAGAATGCACAACAGCTCACGAAACACTACCTTGTTACTTGTCCTTTGCAGCAAAACACAAATAATTGTATTTTGATACCGCAAACTATGTCGAAATACTAATACGTACATTGCATAACTTAGTTTCAAACCAAAAAAAAAAAAAGGTCGTCTTACGCTCCTTTTCGGGAGCCACATAGACAAGATTTGTATCTATGGAGGTTGAGTCTTAAGGTTATTGAGTGATATATATTGTCCAGTGCAGAAGAAATTTGTCTTGTTTGCCTTAATTATCCGAAAATTACTTGAAAGAAAAACCTTAATTGGCCAGCTTAACAAATACCACAGCCCCTGCTTCACATAATTTCGTCGTACACTTATTCCGAGGCGAATGAAAACATGTTAATGAGATTTATCTCAATATTTCACTCTTTTAAGCCTGTAATTGACACAACAGTTTACAGGAGGAAAGAATATGCAAGGAAGAATGAGTACACACTTCATTTTCGTCACTCAAAAACTTATCAGAAGTACTGTGCATAGAAATAGTTGTAAAACGAGTGCATTTCATTGTTTGGTTGAGTTTACTGTAAAATACTATAATTGACTTCACAAGTGCAATTTATTCAATGCAGCGTATCTAACACTTCAACTGTGATTTAATATGTTGTTTCTGACTTCAAAAAGTGTCATGATGATTAATTCCTCATTTTGGCCTTAACATAACTCACTTATCTACAGTAATATATAACCTAAAGTGTCTTGCAAACATCATAACTGAGTAATAACGACTATACAATCAAATTCATCATTTTCACAGACGCCGAATGATGTACGATCGATCACCGGAAAAAGAAGTGGCATCCGCTTGCCGTTACAGCGTCATTTCAGCCTTTAATTTGATGGAGAACATGTGAAGTCATTTAAGGGGAGGTCATGCTGCTGTTGATTGACGGGTCACGACGTCACACGTCACACACGCGGGTCACAACGTCACACGTCACACACGCGGGTCACAACGTCACACGTCACACGCACGGGTCACAACGTCACACGTCACACCCACGGGTCACGACGTCACACGTCACACGCACGGGTCGTGACGTCTGAGACGGGTGACAGAGACGGGCGGAAGCGACCAGGTGACAGTCGAAGTGTCCTCCATCTTTTTGAGCTCCTTTCCCTCCGCTCATTTAACCAATTTTCAAGTTCTGCTTCCACCCTTAAAGTTTCTACACCGTTTGTGCTGAATTTATGCAGGTAACTTCAACTTTATTGTGATCCTCAAGTACAGCTTCTTTTGCACCAGAGGCGCATAGCATTTGATGAACCACTGATGTGTTTGTTTGCTGTTAGACCAAAGACAAAACAAAGTCAATGCCAGATTTGATGGGTTATTCTACCCAGAATTAAGAAGCTGGACTTTCCAAAAGCTCGAAAAAAAGTTATTCAATTTCCAAGAAAGGAGTTTTTTCTAAGAAATAAAAACGGACTTGCAATCATGGAACACAACTCTACGAAAAAAAATATATATATTTCCTTGCTATTACGAATGTATTTCTGAGGCTTGTATACCGACGTGAGTACAGCAACAAGAAGGTTTTGCATTATACTGCTCAAGCGTTTGCAATTAGTATGAAGTTTTCTTCCTTATCTTGAGTAACATGCAAATTATACCCTCACTTTTCGACTAATTAAGTTCCGCGTAAGATGTAAAGTAGAGTGGAAAGTGTAAAAAAATGTAAAGTATGGAGTGTAAATGTAAAAAAAGTAAAATACAAAGAAAAATGTAAAATTTAAAGTGCAAAAAGTATAAAGTGAATTAACGAGAAGTACAAATCTTCTCCTACTCGTGTACCAGTAACATGTGTGAGGGCACCAAATTTCCCTGTGTTCAATCTCAAGGGAATTTATGAAAACATCATCAGTATTTCTCAAGTTAATATAAGAAACAAATTGATCTGAACGTAAGTTCTAGCTTACAAAAGTTACGCTAAGAAAAATTTACTCCTCTACTACTCGCGTGACAGAAAATAATCTGTACACGATATGAAGTGAAGTGTCCCAGAATTAGCAAGATTAAACGCCCTTTCGACCTCAAAAGAATCGCAAACCCGACTGTATGTTACGTAGTAATCGCCCTGGCACCCGTACGTATCTGACAGGTTAAAGGTAACGTGCATTACCCTTACAAAACACTTGTTTTTCCCACGAATCCGGTACGTATCCGTAGCGTGTCAGCCATTATGCATCGCATCCGATGCTTGCGGTCCCTGTGACCTGTGCTCGACACCGTCACGCAAACGTGCAAGCAGGACGTGTAGGAAAAAAGAAAACTTATTTTCAGCAAAGTTGTTACCTAAAACACACAACTTAAAATTTTCAACAATTGCTCAGGCATGTGCGGTTCCTGTGATAAAATTGCCATCGTTACATCGGAGTCGTGAAACTGAGTTGCCGGAATGACAGTCTGAATAGTACCTGTGAAACTGATGTAAGGAACCGTCGGGTTGGACGTACAGCCACAGCTATAAACTGTAAAATCAGTTGATGTTCCGAAGTCTTAGGTTCATACTTGAACTTGAACCCGTAAGTATAGGCAAACATCTTAATTTTTTGTGTCTGTGCCTGAGCTTTTGGTTTTGACACATTTGTTTGCAAAAACGTACGTCCAATCAAATAGTTTGGTATATATGCGTAGCTAAAGAGCTGAAGTCATGCTGGAAACTAATTCCAAACCGGAATATTTAGTTGAGTACTAAGGTAAAAGAACTTAAATCTGAAATGAAGAACATAATCCAATAATTTTCTCATCCTTCCTCCTCTTCCTCCTCCTCTTCCTCCTCCTCCTCCTCCTTCTCCTCCTCCTCTTCCTCTTCCTCCTCCTCCTTCTCCTCCTCCTTCTCCTTCTCCTCCTTCTCCTCCTCCTCTTCCTCTTCCTTCTTGTCCTCTTTCTCTTCTACCTCCTCCTTTTCAAGGAAGAAGACGTGAGAGCAACAAGAGGAAGGAGGATGCATTATCAGGACTAAAGTTAAGGGGTATTAAGAGGTCGTCCGGAGCTCTCATGTTTTACTGGCTGCATATTATCTGCTTGCTCAACCAGTTCTTTGTGATTTAATTATTTTCGATATACAGGTGGCAATTTACCAGTTTTGGAATTGGACAAAAAAATTTCGACCTCCAGAGCCAGCCACCTAGAAGTCATGAGAGAACCATACGATAAGTTGTATATTTTAAATTCAAACGGACATACTAATGCTATACAAATTTTTGCTTCCATGTAACCTCCCCTGACAACATTTTTAGTATGATATTTTCTTCTTGCATTTTATATTTTCATACCAGCACAAAATCAATTGCACAAAGTAACGCAGAACACAAAATAATATAATTCATGTAATCTTTTGTTTTAGAAATTAGTAATGTCATTTTATCTCTATGTATACACGTTATGAACAGAATAGGGATTCCACATCAAAATCAAGGCATCAGTTTCAGAAATAGATTCGAATATTTGTAATGAAAATGATAATGATACTCTAAACTGAATTAAAATTTGAATATTGCGATTATAAAACAAATCCTTGAATACTATTATTTACATACGGTTAAATATACTTCTATTTACGTAGTATTCAGTTGTGAAAAGTTGTATGTACTTTCGAATGCTAATAACCAGCAATACTAACCTTCCTTTACTTCTGAGTATTAAATAAATTAGAGAACAGATTTGTTCCTCATAGCAGTTCGACCTTACAACTCATTCTGCTGACTCATGATAAGCCGTCACTAAGAAAATACCTTGTCTAAATCATAATATTTTATTGATATCTTAAATGTCTCAGAAGGCATCGAACAACGATGATAACATCACTGGTTCAGGTAAGGAAAATAAGCCATTGGATCAGTATCACATACTCTAGAACCCAATATTACCAATACAATCCATCAAATAAAATATAAAAATGTCTCTCGCGTTCTTTCTAGCTCTATAATCTTAGAAATAAAGAATCAGGTTCTCATTATTATATGGTAGTAATTTGGATGTCTTTTCATCCCGTCGCTGCGGTTTGCATCGCGCACGGTGCTCAGCACCGATGCTATTATAAGCATACAATAATAATTACGATGTTTCTTTAGGATCATGCGAACAGAACGACTCTTTTGTGGGCCCTGCACGCTATTGTTGTCGGCACAATCGTCGCTATTTTTATTGTTTTCGTTCCAGGTTCACACGTTGTTGCAAATTCCAGCCAGTCATACTTTATAGCAAGATTAACGTAAATTACCGTACATTTCCGTTATTTATCGTAGAATATAACTTTTCAGTTCTCAGAAATCACTGTTACTCTGAAAGTAAAGTTAAGCTGAGTAAATTTCCAGCACTGAAGAACGGACTCGAGGTGTGCTAGGTGCTGTAGAAGCGTGACTGACTGTAAGGGCATCGCCTTTAAAATTTTAGGCTCATTTCATAAATTTCTAATTTTACAGAGTTAGGCCAACTGTTGAATTAACGGTACCACAAGAACCACCATCACTATGCAGAGATTAATAGCTTCAACATTTTAGAATTTATTAATGGACACCTAAATATTATTGATTCTTAAATGCAATATGCAAGTTCATTTAATAAATAGAAAGACTCAGTCTTAGGCCTAATTTGGTCTTACCCACAAATTAGATAATTATATAACGAATTAATCGAAGAGAATTCAAAAGGCGCTCTTCTTCAGACGTAGACATTAATAAATGAGAGATTGGGAGTTCAGTTTTGTAATGAAGAGACGAGTACAAGGAGACAGTAATAATGATTCTGACATCTAGGAATGAAAAGATATTCTTCAATGAATGCCATTACAGAGGCACAGGACACCCTTACCCCCGAGATGAAGGCCCGTCCGTAAATCACACACATTAATTTTAACTTGTTAAAACTTATATTTCAATATTAATTTATTCATTAACTAGTAATTTAATACGACTCCTAGTGAATTATGATTAACTGGAGAGCTAATTTGATTATTACAGTATCCATTCAATTATTTCTCTGTATTATAAAAAATGAACAAATAACAGTACTTTCTATAAAGTTGATGTTTAGATTTGAAAAATTTTGAATATCATTGGGATCCAAAATTATCTATTCGTGAAAGCCTTCCGTTGTAGACGCACTTAAATAGGTGGGATGTACGTCCATATAATTTGAAGCAACGCCTAGACACTAATGCCTTTTAAAAATACGACTACAACCAAAGTTAATAAAACCAATGTACTGGTAAATGTTGTGTTACAAATAATACAAAAACCTTCGCTATAAAAGTCCAGCAGGAGGTGATGTACTCATTTAAAGATACAAAATGAAATAAAATACCATTTTCTTACGTGAGTTAAACATTAGTCACCCACCACCTTCATTACTTCTTTCATTCAGTTTTTATATCGAAATATAGGGCACATTAGGCGTACACTACACGGTACACACTGCAGTACTCACACAGTACTAAAGTAATAGCATCGTAGTTACTCACCTAGTAACCCCAGCTGCTGGTGCAAGGTTATTAACTGCCTTTATTATAGGTCATAATTGAGTGCACGGTTACCGGCGCTGGTGTGTACGCGTACGGGTCACGGTGAGGTGAATAGGTCTAGCCAACGCTAGCGTCTTGAGAAATAGGTCCTCCAACCCTTCCTCGCAACCCAGCCCCCGTGTAACCTAGCCCTCCCCCCTTCCATCCTGGCCACACTACCTTGCAACCTTCCGGTGCACTAATTTGCAGCGGTCCTTGTCCTTGCAGCAGCACAAAACGCGGTGCTTGCAACAGCTCGAAGAGCGGAGCTTGCAGCAGCACAATGTGCGGTGCTTGCAACAATTCAATGCCCAGTGCTTGCAGCAGCACAATGCGCGGTGCTTGCAGCAACACAATGCGCGGTGCTTGCAGCAACCCTCAAACTGCCGCATCAAAACAGAAATCTACGAGCTAAAAACGATCGAAATTCCATTCTAAAATATTGAATTATGATCAACTATACACCATAGAGTAACATAATTCATTATGGTGAACTATACACCACTGAGTAACATAGTTTATACACAACATATTTAATTTTTACATTGTCACGTAAAAACATGTGATTTTAAATCATTATGAAACAGAAGAAATTTATTCACTTGATACCTATCAAGTGTGAGATATACATCGTGATTTGCTAATAATATTGTATTATGTATTATAAGATTATGCATTATAGAAAAAATAACGTCAATTTACCCCGTATTTAAAATGTAATTACTGTGTTGGAATTTTTAAACCTTGTCATGGTAGTTATGATGTATGCATAGGTTTTCATATTACAGGGCGATGTGTAAAGTGTATGTATCGACATAAAGTGTATGTATCGACAACTACGTTAGAGGTGTGGATAATAGCACGCCGTCTGGGTAGTTGTGTAAACAGACCATAAGTCGAACAACAAACCATTAAGTTGAACAGCAGAGTGCCGAGAAATATGCTGAGCTCCACAAGGCACAACAAGACGGTTAAGTTATTGAGCTTGAGAGACTCTACGACAAGAATTAGAAATGAATAACAAAAGAAAAAAAAGGTAAGCTTGTTTAAAGGCACCATGAAGCGAGAAAGGGGACTGGGGAGGACTTGGGAACTAGATCTCGGCGACAATGTAGGCTGTTGGAACTAGAGCGACATCTAGGTCTAGGGCAGGGGTCGGCAAAGTGGTCGATATCGACCCCTGGGGGTCGAGGACAGAACTCAAGGGGTCGATAAATTTATGGGGGTCGGAAGGGGGTCGATTAAGGATATATATGGTTGAAGCTGGTTTTAGCCATGCGAATGCGATTATAACAAAGCAGAGAAATAGACTAAACTTGGAAAACCGTGGTAATTTACGGTTAAAGCTAACCAATTTTAAACCATATATCAATACCCTTGCTGCCGCTCATCAAGCTCATCCATCTCATTAATATCAAGTTTATTGATAAATAGGTAAGTTAATGTATTTTTCATTATTCTTTTTTGATAAAAAAACATATTGCGTATTTCCATGGCAGGTAATATTATTGTCAAGTAGCACATTTGTTTTATATAATTAAGTTCATATCAATTTTTCAACGATACGTACTGTTAGAGTTGGAAACAATCAAAATTCTCTATAGTTAGGTAAACTTCTATTCTTTTCTTTTTTACTTTATATCAGTGAAGACTGCCTCTTTCTCTTAATATATATCTTCAAACATTGTATAGGTTACAACGTAAGATTGGTTTGGTTTAAAAAATTTCTCTTTATTTTTGGTCATCAAAAATGTCAATAATGGTTCAACATTTTTTTCACCTATTTGTATGTGTGTGTGCATGGAAGGGGTCGATATAAGCACAAATATCTTATGAAGGGGTCGACGGGTAAAAAAGTTTGCCGACCCCTGGTCTAGGGCATAGAGGGATTTAGGGGCGCAGTGATAAGAGAGAAAACTAGCGGCATCTTTAAGGTGTTATATCGTGAGTGTTAAACATTATAGTCCATCATCAACAACGAATCTTTAGTGTAATGGGCAAGTTCTAATATTGATATTGTCAATGTGATCGAGGTTAGCGACAGGGTAAATTTAGTAATCTGATGTGAACGTTCATTGATTTAACCAAATTGTTCTGTGTGCACTCGTGGCTATTCAACTATCAAGTATGTAATTCATATGTAATAGCACCGTGCTTAATAGGACATCATGTTGTGGTTTATATGCCAAAATGTGGTAAATAACTCACATTTCCCATCCTGTGATATTTAGTATCGAATCTTTTGTGTGTATTATAATCCCTCATCTTGCCGTTAAAAAGAAGTACTGGGAATACCTTATACCATATTATGTATTCAGAAGATTAGAGTCGCTCTAGTGCGATTACGTACGTAGTTGCTTTTAATTAATTATGTTATTTATAAGTATTAATTGAAATACGAGTATAACGGTAGGACAGCATGCAGAAAAACCATGCATTGAAACCAAGATGACGTAATTTATGAGAGAGAAAAGAACTCATCAACAATCAATTATTATGCATATATCAATGTGCAATTGAAAGAAGGCAGAGAAAAGTTTTCCCTTTTTCATATGCATTAATCTGGTCATTTAATAATAAATTAGACATTATGCACCCAATATATCTTATACGTATCGCCACAACCGTGTGCTTTTCCTACATATGTATATGATATGAGCGGATATTATTGTCATATCAAGCGACTCCGTCAGCCTAACTGTATGAATGTGCTATCATATGAGACAATGGATTGGTCGTAAGTTGAGTTACAAAAAAATCTAAAAGAAAATTAATGTTATTCATGCAATTTTTCTTTTGTTGTTTTCCTGAAAAGTTCGCACGAAATCCTGCAATCGCTGAAGGCATTACTTTTGATTGTGATAATAGTAAACTAAAGTACTGTATGTATTGCACTGTATGTACTGTACTTATATAACATGCAATACTAGTTCAGGTGTAGCAGCATTCAGATGTGTAAAATCGACTATGATTCTTTTCCATCATGTGTGTTTTTCATCAAAAAATACTGCTGCTGAACTACGAGTCAAATGCCTTATTTTGACCTGGATTGACGAAAAATGTTGAAAGCTTTCAAGATTTCCACCAGCAGCATCATGCGCTCGATGATGTCGTTGGGTCATGCAACAATTTTTAGCACAGGTTGATGCGACCAACTTTGATGCCATCTGTAGTGACTTGAATTATTTATGCTTCTATGCTTCTTATGTCCGTTTTTTCACTGTGTTGCTGTTGGTGCATCAAGCAGGCATCAGGAGGCTCCTTTTATCTTTGGCCATTAATAATTTGCCAGTGAAACAGCCTAGGGAGAAAAGGCCTCGAAGAGAAAAGGGTGTGGTCGATACATCTAATATGAGTGCTGCTAGAATGTTGTTCTACATAAATATTGCCTTACATAAGGCGCTACCAGGATAATGTTCTGTATAAATATTGCCTCACATAAGGCGCTACCAGGATACTGCTCTACATAAATATTACCTCACATAAGGCGCTACCAGCATACTGCTCTACATAAATATTACCTCACATAAGGTATCCACCAAGAGTAGAGCAGAATATTAGTTCATGGAATTGAAGGGAATATCAGTGCAGGAGTAGGATAGAGCAGAATATCAAGTCAAGAGTAGAAGGATAGGTCCAGCAGACGTTCGTTTTATCAAAGGCTGATATTCCCCCAAAAATTCCCTCATTTTTCCCCTACGTTCATCGGTCATCTCAGCTTTGATTTAGTGGCAATGTTTGATCAGAGTTACTTGAACTAATTAACGTGTCAAATTGAATATCAATAAAAAATCACAATTTTTGCTATATATATATATATATATATATATATATATATATATATATATATATATATATATGTATATAGTTAGCGATGAAAGTATTCGTACTCACACCAATGTTCAATACCTTTACTTATTTCTTAAAATGTACTGCACATAATATTCGCAACTCTTTATTTGTTGTGAAGTAAATGGCAAGGAATTTGTAGCTCAATTTCCAGATGGACAGATTTACGGAGATAGTTGGAGTCAGGTGAGGGAGATAAAGTGTGGGGGATAGAGGGAAAAAGAGGGAAAGACAGGGGAAGAGAGTGGGATAGAAGGAGGATAGAAGGGGGCTAGAAGGGAGGATAGAAGAGGGGATAGAAAGGAGGATAGAAGGGGGATAGAAAGGAGGATGGAAGAGGGGATAGAAGGGGGATAGAAGAGGGAATAGAAGGGAGGATAGAAGTGGGGAAAGAAGAGGGGATATAACGGAGGATAAAAGAGGGAATAGAAAGGAGGATAGAAGAGGGGATAGAAGAGGGGATAGAAGGGGGTTAGAAGGGGAGTTAGTAACACTGCGCTGCTTCAAGCACATCCTGCAGCTCACAAAACTGCTGCTTAGGAATGTTGGATCCTGGTAAGCTGTTGCTGCAGATGTTGCAACTACAGCTGTATGGACCCCTACATTTCCAACAGCTGTTGCTACATTTCCTACTGCTGATACGAGCTAGTTTTACTCCTACAGTTGCTGCTACATTTACTGCAGCTGCTACAGCTGTCGCTACTTTACTTCCTGTTGCTAATCGCTGGTTTACTCTTCAAGCTGCTGCTACAGCTGTTGCTATATGTCTTCCTGCTACTATAGCTGGTTTTCTGCTTACAGCTGCTGCTACATTTACTTCTACTACTACAGCTACTTCAACAGCCACAGCTTATGTTACATTTATCTCTACTGTTATAGCTGTTTACATTGCAACAACTGTTGCAGCGATAACAGCTCTGTTCTGTTTCATGAGTTCCGTCTATCTCTGTAGAGACGCAGGTGCTGTTGTTGCTCTGTTTGTACAGCTGTTGTTGATGCAGCTGTTGTCGTTGATGCAGCTGTTACTGCAGAGTAATTGGGGTATGGAAACAGCTGTGAAGGATCTCTAGTAATTCAACCACCTAATTTTTTCAGTAGTAGAAATATTTTTGTAATCAGTAAAGTCCATTAGTTCTCCAATTAATTGATCATTAGTCAGTTTTTATCAATAAGTTACCTTATTCAGTTAATTTACTGGCATAATACAACCAGACACAACAGTCTAGTAACAGTAACAGTAATATAAAGTCTAGTAACAGTAATAGACAACAACAGTCTAGTAACAGTAATAGACAACAACAGTCTAGTAACAGTAATAGACAACAACAGTCTAGTAACAGTATTAGACAACAACAGTCTAGTAACAGTAATAGACAACAACAGTCTAGTAACAGTAATAGACAACAACAGTCTAGTAACAGTAATAGACAACAACAGTCTAGTAACAGTAATAGACAACAACAGTCTAGTAACAGCAATAAATAACTGAACAACAATGATCGTACAGTCAA
>VCRD01001280.1:39453-151134 GCA_006783055.1 Trinorchestia longiramus
ACTGTCGCTCGTGGTTGCCTGCACTGTCGCTCGTGGTTGCCTGCACTGTCGCTCGTGGTTGCCTGTACTGTCGCTCGTGGTTGCCCGCACAGCCACTCATGGTTGCCACCTTTATTGCTGCGTGGGTGAAGCACCACATAAAGTATCATACATATCTGCATTTCGTTATGTGATGTAAATAAAGACTTCGGGTGCGCCCACCATATTGAGAGAAAGAGTATTACATGAGCTTAATAGCAGCATCTATTTAGTGCAAACCAATTAAGATAGCTTCAATTCCATCATTAGACTTTGAGATACTTGGGATACTATGTGCTGTAACTTTCTATACTTTCTATTTGACATTCGTAAAACAACATTTCAGTTTTTTTGTTCTTCATCAATAGTGGCTTGCCTTTGGTCATTCGATGAAAAATGTACGAATTTAATGTTAAATTTATTCCTCGTTTTTTTCCATTTTCATTGTTTTATAATTTCAATTCAAAACGTTGTATAATTATGATAAGAAGAGGAAAACAATAAAATCGCTCCGAAACTTCAATTACCACAAATATGACTCGGAGTAACATCTTCATCAGTGAATCACAGTAAAAGTATCCGGCCAAGTGAACTTTCTTGTAATAAGATTCATCAAACTAGCAGAGTCTTGAAATTTTTGAGAACAATACAAAAAATTACTGATGTTTTTTCGCTGGCAATCATTTAGTAATGTTGCGTTTTGTGCAAAACTGAAGCTGTTTCCAAAACACTGAAACCAGTACGGGCAACCAAACTACTAATTTTTTTAGTATGTATTGAGATTTTGAAAGAAATTCAGTTAATCAGGAATATTCTCATCCCCAAATTACTGAGTAAATCATGGTCAGTAATTGGACCTTGTTTGTGCCGTGAAGGAGAGTTTAGTTCAATAAGGAAATTTGTGTTCTCGGTGTTCTGTAAAATTTTCTGACGTCAACGTCATGGGTGGTCATGGCAACTAACATCACAGGGATGCAATTAAATGTAGAATGCAATATAAACGACCTGCGTATCGTAAAATACATTATTTGTGTACCTCGCAAGTCCGAACATACGAGTGAAAAAAGGCCGAAGCACAAGGTGCGGCAATATAATTTCCTTTTTTTGAAAGGAACTTCCTTTGAAAAAAGGAAATTATTGTGCCCCACGCTGTACACTCTGAAACTTGTACTCAAGACATCTAAAAGAAGAGTTCTTGGAATATTAGTGCAAACATTGATCGTGTCTTATACTAACATCTCGTGTGTAAAGTCGAAAAATTCGTGATTTTTTCTAATCGCTATCCAGTTCAGTTTCAAATATTTTCTTAATTTCATTGTAGATTTTGTAACATACTTCCTGCAATTCAGATCACAATAATTAAAATTCTGAAAATGAATCACCTTGTTTTCAGCTAATCGGGGTCTTGGAATTTTACAGTTAATAGCAATTAGAAGAAACAGTCATAGAAACTTTCGTAATGTCTTAGTTCACACGAGTAGTTTGAAAATATTAGACAGAGAAATATTTTTCTCACATTGAACAACGTTAAGATCGTTCAATATAGTAAAAATTTATCCCTCCTACCTTTAAATTTTTCAATCTTGTTCGTTTCTAATAATAGCAGGTGATTTAGGTTACTATTTCCAAATCTAAATTCACTACATCAATCAGTCACCACAGTGGTAGAGTGGTGAGAGTCCCCGTTTGCAATGCGGGAAGACCAGGGTTCAAATCCCTTAGCCACCTTAATCGGTTTCTGCGGATTATCGGTTGACGAGATACACGTCCTGCCTGCTGCGAAGTAATACGTTCGAAGTTAGACCTTCATCAAGCTCATCGAAGCGCCTCTAAGAGCCTCTTTTTCAATTTGCAGCACCGAGGACGGGAAAAATATTTGGAAGCGTCATCATTAGCCTTGGGATATTACCAGTCACAATTGAAATTCTAAGGCACATGTAGAGTATACATAATTGAAAATCAAGAGTCCTTTCTTCTATTTTTCTAAGAACTTTTTACTCATGACTTTCCTTTCATATTGTCAACGATCGATAAGCGAATCTCAAGTCTTGTGTTTTTTTAGCTTCGAAATACATCGTTCTCAGTTTTAATTTGAGGAGTTGTTCTCAGTTATCTTCTTAATTGTAATTTAAGGAGTTGTATTGTGTCATCTTTTTAGTTGTAATTTAAGGAGTTATTCTCTGTTATCTTCCATTGCTTCTCGCATAATTCGAGTAACCTGATTTGAAGTTCTTAGATGCGCTTCATTACCTCAATAGGTGCGTCGTTCAATAACTGAGTATTGTGGAGAACAAAATTTCTACTTATAGATATGAGTGTTCGTACATCATTTCATAACATGGGCTACATACTATTTTTGCGGACTGCTCTTCGTTTCACGTATTTCCTTCAGCAAATATCGGCAACCAAAACGCGGTTTCACTCCCAAAATAACTATCTTTCTTATATTTGCATGAATGTCTGCTCACTAAAACTCGACAAATAACCATTACATGCAGCATTACATAGATATATCTCTGTATACGGACCGCTTGGGCATCAAAAAATAACAATAATTCTCGAAGACCAGGTCTTATTTTTTGTTACTGGGCGCTGTTGTTTGGAGGCCTACGAAGCCTCCAGGTCACGATTTGCCTAATGGAACAGATAGTGCAGCCATTTGTAATAGTTTGCCTGGAGGATGGGAGAAGGGCGACTGAAGGGGGAGTGTAGGGGTAGATACTTTAGATCAACTGGGGAGCCCGAGCCCCCAAGAGGGAAGGAAGTTTGGAGGATGTCTAGTGGGGAAATGGGGGTGATGTGACTATGTTCATTGTACAAGTGGATATGAGGGAAAACGTCTTGAAAATACTGGAAGATAAACAAACAGCAAGTGTGGATGCTAATGTACAAGTGAATGTCGGTGAAGGAAGGCTGGATAATGTTGGATGGTAAACAATTAGTAAATGGGTGGATTATGGTACAAATGCATATGAGATAAAAAAGACTTGACCAGTGATTGTAAGTTAGCAGGGAAAAGTTAAACCCCGAAACTTAAAAAGGAAAGTCAGAGGGTGGACTGTAACTTTAAAATAAAGAAGAGCTGACACGCTCTTGAAGTATGTTTTCATAGACTTTCTATAGCGATTGATCAATTGTACAACAGTCAAAAACTGCTTGAACCGACGTTAACTACACAGCCAGCTGCTGGTTAGGGCGTTGCAGTAACTTCTAACTTTAATCGTAACTAGTAATTGTCACTTGCAACTGTTACTTGTAACTCTGGACAGAAACAGTAATTGTAACATGTAGTAGCAACTCGTAAATGTACCTTGTAGTAACATATATACCTAGTAACGGTAACTGAATTTCATCATTCAGTCCTAAACTTGTTGGCTAGTGGTTGGTTTCGACCAATTACTCAGCCAGTAAGGTTACTTTGCGTAAAATTTCGGTAAATCCTGAGGACATAAATTCCTGACTCGGAAAGTGATCTTTGTCTGCAAAAGCTTAACTGTATCATGGAGCAATCGCATCCTATGTCACAAAATGCTTAGCTGTGTCATGGAGCACTGGAATCCTATGCCACAAAATGCTTAACTGTATCATGGAGCAATGGCATCCTATGCCATAAAATGCTTAACTGTTTCATGGAGCACTGGAATCCTATGCCACAAAACACTTAACTGTATCATGGAGCAATGGCATCCTATGCCACAAAAACATTAGGCTGTGTCGTGGAACAGCGGTATCCTATGCCACAAAAACATTAGGCTGTGTCATGGACAATGGCATCTGATACTAAAGCAACGATGAGCTAGAATCCTTTCTATTAGTTTCAAGAAAAATGGAAACTGTAATTATGATCCAGAAACACACTCAACATTTTCTTAAGAGAAGAAACCAGCAATAACGAGTTGAAAACCTTTCCCTTCAGATCATGATTGATAACAACAACAACGATGAACTGAAAACCTTTCCATTATCGACAAGGAAAACGAAAGCAGCGGCGCTAAACAAGATATGTTTCCATTAGTTTCTCCAGGAATAATAAGAAAAGCGCTTATTAAATCGCTCTAATGTTAGCTTGTCTTTGTAATAAACTGCAGAAAATGATGCATGAGGCAACTGTTGAGTGATGGACAAGAGGGAAGACAACTCCTTTATTATCACATGAAACACAATGACTTCTTCAGGATGTATGTAGTTGCTGTAGTTGTCTCTGACGCTCAAATTGTTCTGCAGATTTTGAGTAATGCATTTTTGAACGCCGCTTTTACCCGCTAAACGATCCTTGTTAGCGCTGCAGATTTGTTAGATGTTAAATCAAGTTTTGCCTTTTGGGTATTTCATCCGGTAACAAGTCCTATTTACTGCGTTGATTCATAATCAAACAAATGCTTAACCCTTTAGCGACCAATTTCTTTTTCTAGTTTCTACACTTAAGCTCACAAAGACCGTCTGTACACTGATGCAATGAAGTACGCTGAGAGCCAGGCAGCCAAAAGAACGACGCTGTAACATGCCGCCGCGTTTAAACCTAATAGCAACCTCATATTGTTCACTGTTTAATTATTAGAACAATTCTCCCAAAGACCGTAAAAAAGGACCGTATGTTCCTTTTCGTCGCTATAGGGTTAAATTAATGTATTTTGGTATTTTAACTGATGAAATAAATTCAAAATGATTCCAAGTACTAAGATAGGATGTTTGGGGAATCTACAATCTACTGTACTTTTCATCTATCTTAAAAGCTCATCATTTCAACTGAAATTTGGGCCTTTTGCGAGAAAATCATGCTTACGATCAAATTGCATTTCTCTCATTTCAGCAAGCTGATTTTAGAAAATTTTTAGCTGCAGCAAGCTGTCGCTAGAAATATTGGCCTCAATAAAAACACAAGTTGTTTTTTACAGTTAGTGAACTTTTCAATTAAAGTTTGAACGAAGTGGAAGGGATATAATGGCATCTTTACTCGTAATTCGGTTGGAAATAATATAGACAAAGAAAAATGGTTTCAAATTATGAGTAGATATTCAGCTGATATTAAGAATTGTTATCATTTAAGTCCTTTTTGCTCTCGACTTGCTCCTGTACAAAACAGCTTCAGCAAATCTGTCAAATTATAATAAACTGAAACTGCGTGTCGTATCTACACTATCTGCAACATTACACCTCTGAAATTTTATCGTATCTACACCGTCTGCAACATCATGCCTCTTAAAGTCGTTTCGGATCTACATTGTCTGCAAAATTACAACTGTGAAGGTTATATCGTATCTACGTACACTGTCTCTAACATTACGTCTCTGAAAGTAGTATCGTATCTACACCGTCTGCAACATTATACCTCTATAGGTAAGAACATGAACTGCCGTCTCAGTTCTCAAGAGCTCTGTCAGAAAATATTATGCCAGTGTTATTCGAAGCAGAACTTTGCCCAAGTGCCTGCTTATTTTTTCACATGCACAACCAGAGCGACGTTCAGCGGAGCAGCGAAGCGTTCCGCCCTATACTCAGAACCGGTCGCCTGATAGGCTTCGTGGTTCCGGCATTCTCGACAGGACGACATGAGTTTTTTGTGTTGCTGCAACAAGGGTCGTGGAGTCGTAACGATGGAGTCTTAACCTTAACCAAGTACTAAGTCTCCCAAAATGAGAATTAGAACCAGTGTTAGGCTTGGGTTTAACGACCGGCATGAGCAGTCGATAATAAGAAACTAAGAATATGCCTGTTTTCCAACGATGGCCCAAATAAATACTTCTTCGGTGGAAATGTTTCTACCGACTAGTTTCTCAAGAAGGCTATTTTGGCTCACTCAGAAACCTATTTAGTTCGTAACAACGTTTTTTCTCACTCGTGAAACATCTTTAATTGCATATCAAATGATAGATATCAGCAAAAATTCATGTATCTGTGTGATTAGAGCACCCTGGACCGATGGCAAAGTGAATTCCATAAAATGTTATCTTCATTTCATAGGCAATAATTTTGAAGAAATTTCATGTATTGGCACGTCAATTGTACTTGAACCTCGAGCATTTCTAGACAGCGTCCGGTCAATCATTTCGGTTACAAATTTAGTAGTTCTTTATCGTAATTATCATTACCTTCCATGTACGAAAACGACCTTTGCATTCTATCCCATCAGGTACCTGGTACGAGCTTCAAAAAACAGCCAGTGAATTTGAAGTTCACTACAGGGTGTCCCAAAAAATTTACTCACCCTTTAACCGTTGCTAACATGCTGTCTTCTTTGTGTTGTAGGTGTGAGGTTCGAACCTTTGCGAACATGATTAAATGTGATTAAAGAATCATGTTCGCAAAGGTTCGAACCTCACACCTGCAACACAGAGAAGACAGCATGTTAGCAACGGTTAAAGGGTGAGTACATTTTTTTGAGACACCCTGTATAACGGATACACCTCATGTCTGCGAGTAGAAATGACGACGAAAAAGCATTGTAAGCACTATCCCGGAAACTTACACTGGCCGAAACTCATAAGTGTCTCAATAATAATTGCACTGAATTGAAAAAGTGGTACACATCCACCAAGACTAAGCTCCGATGTGTGACATGTGTCTTCAGTGCGTGTCTATAGAAACTGGGAGACAAAGAACCCCATCCATGTAAGGTGGGAATCTCAAACGTATAAATTCTTAATGCAATTACTCTTGGTTCATGAAGTCTGTCTCGTCATCAGGTGACTGACTACAACAGACTCAGAACAGGACTGTGAGCCGCGTGACTCAAAACTGCATTTCAGACCAATTCTACCATAAAGCCTGAGCCTTGTATGGAGATGGCGAGCTGGCAGCTCTGTCCGAGTTTTCCTGCTGATCTTTTTTCGATAGCAGAAGGCCGCTCACGCTTCCACAATTGTTCCGTACTTTACGGAGGTCTTGGAGTGCTGGGCAAACCTTGCAAAATCCAGCCAAGTTTTCATCCACTCGCTGCACGCAACTTTCACCAGCGAAACTCCAAATTTTCTTTAATATAGTTGAGCAGCACGTACGCTAAATCAATTCTGTAATAATTTTTCTCAAATAAATTGCATAGACGTGGCTTTCAACCGTAGAGCATAACTCGTGAGCCACCACGCACAAGATGGTTGAGCTAGGATTTCTGCAGTAGACGCTAAGCTGAGGATGGGTTTGTTACATGTAGTGTTTAGTAAATGACACGAGAAGCTTATCTTTGCGAACGTTCCTTATCAGATTCAAAATGCAAGCTTGCTAGATAACCTTGAAAAATTTAGTCTACCAGATATTATATGATAGTAACGCATAAGATTAATTTCTAACATACCTGGTTAATCCTTTAGAAATGAATCACCCTCAGAAAAATTCTAATGTGTAACGCAAAAAAGAAGAATCATTTCCATAGCTTATGATAAGAGCTAAGATTCCTGTGCAGTTCAGAAATGTCTTTAAAAACTCAGAATAAAAGAGGCCAGCACAGAATGCAGAATGTTAAACAATACTATATTGTGCAGTTATAGCGAGGAACCCTGAGGCAGATTCTCTTTTATTTGTGCTCGTCAAATATTTTGATAACCAAAAAGGGTGAAATGCTGTCATTTCTGAGGCTTGGAGATTTAGGTCTAATGTTAACTCCCAGTTTTGTTCGCAATGATGCAGAGCGTACAAGCACAGTGGTGGGAGTCTACCACGATGCATAAAAATTTCAAGTAAATGAAATTGAAGTGAGAAGAGTGACAATCCTTTTTTGACGTAGGTCCTTCGCGGGAATCCCTTTATCTGCGATTTAAAGGAACACGTTAATAACTAGTTAATTTTCAATGGCAAAGTGAAGTAAAAAATTACTGAGAAGCTAACAAATAAAATTTCCCCTAGTACGGTGTAGCTCCGTAAATCACGCTGCATAACCTGCCATTCTACGTGTGTTGCCCCGTCAATTAGGCGGCATAATCCGACATTTTACCGTTGTTATAACGTGTTACATGAACCAATTACGGAAGTTCCTTGCATAAAAGATCTTTTAACGACACTATTTGCTCTAGGGTAACCTTAAAACTGCAGCTAACACAGGTCTTTAAGAAATACTCAATATTCGGTTCCCTTTTAGATTGGGGCGGACACAAAGAGCTTGGAATTGCTTATTGAAATTGTATGCCTATTTATTTGTGAATTTCATTGCTTCTCATGCAGTTTAAGTGTATTATTAATAACTCTGTCGGCATGCTACTCAACATAAACTAATATTGATTGTAGAAAAATAAATCACTGGTTCAAAAACTTCCTAAGCCAATGATCGAAATGGCACATTTTTTCATGAATATTAAGTTTAATTTGTGACGATCATCTTTATCAGAGCACGGAAAGACACGAGCTCTGACGATGTTTAATTATATTATAAAAGCTCTAATTTTCATGTCACTGTTTTTTAAAAACTCAAAAAAATTTCCACTAAAATTATGTCTGTTAAAGCGAATTAAAGAAAACAGTTCGTCCACTCAAAGCCTAGTTTTCATAATAATAGATCTCTCAACTAAAAAAATTAGGTAATATGTTGCTAAAGGTTCCGTGAGAAATGCCTTCTTGAAATATATGTACTCTATCAAAGAAATTCCTTGGCATTGTCAATGCCTGACTTCGGTTCCTAATTGTAAACTGAATCGTAACAGTTCAGTGTCCCTTATTTTGGTTTAATATACAAAGTCCGTCTCTTAGATGCGTAAGTAGTTTATCCAAGAATCAAGATCATGTAGTTTTCATAATATAATACAATGGTGCTTTTTATCTAAGCGTTTTCAGAAGGATAACCGACGCTCAATATATTACAGGTAGTGCAATAAACTTGCACTATAATAATAGTGCAAGTAAATTGCAATAATAAACTTGCACTTGCTCGGTGCAATTAACATTGTCACGAATTTATCATACAGAACGTGAATCGGCACTGTGTTTTCAATTCTTTATACAACCATTTTAGGACTGACGTTTCTGCTCCCAGCGAATATTCCCGTTCCCTACTGTGCATCTTGTGGTAAAATCTCGTAGGTGCGTTAAATGAACTTAATGATGAACGGTCGTAGCCAATCCTCTGAGTTACAAGCTAGCTAAAGAGAATGAATGTAAAGTGAAGATTCGAACCTCGGACTCTTGTATCACAAATAAGTCAGTGGCCTCTTTACCACGGTGGCAGTAAAAGAATTTACATACTGGTTAGAAAAATCCGAAATGATGAGACACTTTTACGGCATGACTAAAATAATTTTTAAGATTAAAGAAAACTATCGGTTTGTTAGGCAGTTTAAGCGTAGGAATAGCCCTGCGCCTTGCTGGACCTTTTCTATGACGTTTTTATCCTTTATGTCACTCACTCACAGACAAAATAGCTCTAGGGACGTCTAGGGGAAAAAAAGTTTTGAGTGCAATACATTATTTTCACCTGGTAATGCTCATTCTTATTTGGTATTCTAGAAAAGATATCCAATAATAAAAGTTTTTACTACTTTGAAGCATATTTTTCAATGAAATATATTCATTTGAAAACGATTTTTGATGCCTCTAACTAGGCTCGAAATTCAAAAATGTGAACAACAATCCACACAACCGGTCCGGAAAAGAAGCTTTACCGGAACGCATATTTCTCTAGTTTTCTGAGGTCAGCAAAAGGAAATTTTTTGTCTGTATCGCATAATGATCACTCCAGCGTATTCCCTCCTCAGAAGCCAACCTCGTGTTATTACTATTACGTATGTCATATAGCTTTCTACTTTGTATTTTTCGGTTTCAGGGAAACATGAAGATATTCTTTTTGCTGTTATTCTGTCATTATTTGTTTAAAAACTCATAGACATAATTGAGAGCTTGTTTAATGTTCAAGATCCTAATTAATCTAGCTATCTTAAAATTGTTTTTAAAAATTTAAATATACATATTTACCCTTATTTTTACTCATCTTTCTTAAATAGGGAGAGGTTTTTGTTAATCCACAATTATTTATTTCAGGCCACAATTGTACGTATTATTGCATATATAATATCATTCACCTGCCATAAGAATGTAGAAGACGCACTTTTTTCTGAATATTAAATTACAGAAAAGAGTTAAATTGGATATAAGCTGCGCAGATCATTTTAAAGATAAAGAGAAGAGGGCTGGATTTTTCAACCACAATAGCAACTATGTTCTAATGCAGAATTATCATACAAATGCAACTCCTTACATTTTTTATAGTCATACTGGCAAACTGTGTGGGCAATTAAGTACTGCATTACAATTCGCCAAAACAGGTGTACCGAAGATTATGTAAAATAAAATGTTCATATAAAAGTATTTCAATAATTTTTGACAGTTAGAAATCATGAGATTGCTGTTATTTGGCCACAGTGGTCCAGTGGCGAGCATCACCTCTTGCAATACGAGAAAACCCGTGAAAACCTTATTCCATCAGCCACCTTGGTCTGTTTCTGCCTAATCATTGGCTGACAAAAAACTCTTCCAGCATGCTGCGACGTTGGACGCCCGGACTAAGACTAGACTTTTAACAAGCTTGTCGGAGCGCCCTCACGAGCATCTAGTCCTAGTTATAATACAGAGGACAGGAATAGTCGCTTGAAACTTCATCACTATTCATAAGATGTTAGCATTAAAAATGGAAAATCGAATATATCTGTACTATATACTATATGCAAAATAAAGTTTCTTTCTTTCTAACTGTAGGTAGAGACTTGGTTTGTATGATGTCATTAATTTTGGGGAATTTTCGGAGTCTCAAATCACTAATCAACGGTATCAGCTGGACGACGGCTAAATAGTCGCTGTTTGCATCTTGTTCAATTTGGAAAATAAAGGCTGTGAGAAAAGCTCCGGCTACGGCTGGTTCTAAAGCTTAAATTTTTAAGGCGAAGTGCGTGTTAAATTGTCAGTGTCATTTATTTTGATTTTCAACTTGTCACCTTACAATTAATTGATGCAAACTTTTACCATCAAATTTTGCTCCTGTGATTATATTTTTGATACGTACGTTAATATTTTTTGAAATTGAAATAATAAATTTATGTTTCTTATTTACAAACTGTAATTCTATCAAACTGCGAGAGTGATGTCGTTGAAGACAAAGTAAAGACTGAATTGTAGGTTTGTGGGCGAATGTAGGCCTAATAACTAGAAAGTCGATATGTATTACGAATGGGATTTTTGGACCGATTTAGTGTATTTTATTAGTAGCATTGGTATGAAAGAGTACAGTAATGTTGATTTAAATATAAGAGCTGTAGTTGAAGTGATTTTGGGTATTGTTGGATGGACTAAACATAATGTGAGCTGAGGTACACTAGATACTGAGTACAGCTACAGGTAGTTTGTATTTTAAATTACTTGGCTGTTGAAAATAGTTTTATGAATAGAAATGTAATACACATTTGAAAAAAATGACTAGAGAAATACTTGCATTAATTTTACTTTGAGTTGCTACTATTACTGAAATTATTTGTTAATTTTCTAATCAATTAAAAAGATGCATCGGTTTTTCATTGATAGTTCAATGAGCATTTATGGGTACTGTGAAATAAATGAAAACTAAAAGTTTTGGTGAGTCTTGAACTTCTTGATGAAAGTCATGCATATCAATTGAGTAAATTTTTTTAAAATGTTACAGAATACTAGTTGTTTGAAAAAAAATTAAAAGGTTTGTTTGTTTGATAATAAAATTTAGACAGCATAAATGAAAAAATGAAGCTTTATTACAATCAGTTATATATGGAATACAAATTATTTTTAAAATTCTGAACATAACATCATTAGACTTGTGATCACACTTCCAGTGACTGTTCCTGTTTGTCTTGTGATTTGAGGTAGAGGCTCATAGGAATGCATGTGAAGATTTGAAAGTTAGAGGTTGTAGTTTTTGTCAGTCCATTAGTTTACCTGTAATCCTGTGTCACAAGCAGGAGAAAGTTACAGGGCTGTGTGAAGTCTTTCAAGACTTCAGGCTGCAGGGCTGTGTGAAGTACAGTGCAAGTCTTTTTAACTGGCACCCATGGGATGTTTGCAGTTGCCAGTTAATAAAAAATGCAATTATTTCAGGGAATCCTTTAAAAATGCCTTAAAACCTTATTGAAACCTCCTATTATATCACCTAAGTAACTACAAACAATTCATAGACGTGCTAGACATAAAAGGAAAAAACCATCAATTGCAAGTGCTGGTTAAAAGGAATTCTACTCTCCTGGGAATCTGACCACCCAAGTGGGACTACTAAACCACTGGAAGCCTTAAGAAAATAATGTACCAAAGGAAGGATTCAGTAAAAAGCTTCAACTTTACTGGTAGATGAAGAAAAAAGATATGACTGAAAAAGGACTTTGCCTAGTCTTCTGGTGGTTTATTTTTACCAGCATGGTATGAATTTTATCTAAATTAGTCAGTTTTATTTTTTCAGAGTTTGCTGGTTATATATTTATGTGTCACTCTTTAGTGCATATTTTATTAAATTATAGAAATTAAAGGAGTGCTCATCTGCAATGGGTATTGACAAAATCCTCTTGGGTGTGATGAGGTACAGACAGACCTTCAGAGATGGCATGGTGAAGCAGTTCAAAGTTGTCAAAAATGATCCTCATGTGAGTATTTCTTTCCTTCTCCTTCAAATACTGAGAATTTTTTATCTATGTATAAGGCTATGGTAGTGAAATAATAGGAAAATGCATACATTCGTGGTAATGGATTGTTTTTTCTTCTAGTAAAATGTATATGAATTTGATTACATTTTTTATATTGTTCATTGCTCTTTAATGCTGTATGAGAAATATTTAAAAAATAAATTACTTCTAAGTTAATATTAAGAAGAGAAAACTGACGATGTCTGACAGGCTTCATTAAATTAATCAACTGGCTTTCTATTAATATAATAAGTAATATTTTCAGCATGAGCAATGCATTAGTTTATAAAGGTGCTAGCATAAGTCTTGTTTCCTTATTACAGAGATATACTATTGAAATTTCTTATCCTGTTGTGTAGACCAGTGCTGAATTAACTAAAATATTTAGGCACTCTATCCTCAGAAGATAGCGTCCAATCTTGAGACACAAGCCTCAAAGTAACAGTGTCTCTGAGTAATGCTTCTGTGTTGTCTATGACTGAAGTTCTAAGTATGCATGCATTCATTTAGTTGAATGTTTATTTATTTCTAATAGGTACTGACTACTGAAAATATATGGAGGTGCAGTCAGAGAGACTGGATTTGATACAACTTTTGCTGTGACAAGATGTTCCAGTGACGTATAACTGAATTTTTGTTGTGCAGAAAACTGTATTTCTTTTGCAGCCTCATTTGGCAGTGTGGTAATTGGACACTTTTCATGATGATTTGTTTTCTTGATCTTGTTTCATTTTTTCAGTACTTAAATTTGCATGTTTCTTTTCTGGGTTTGAAGGATGTTCATTTAAAAATGTAATATTCAAATTTAATGTCATATTTTTTTCAATTTATTAATATGTGTAAAAAAATGTGTCAAAGAACTTTAGTTATTTACGTTAGATACTGCTCACAATGAAATTAAAAGATTAGTAATTTTTTTCAACTGAGTAGTGATGTATGCATTTTACTCTAAAGGCACAAAGGTATTTGCTGGTTTAATGAAAAAGTTGGGCTAATTATGTCATTAGTATATGAAAAATTTATTATTTCTAGAGGTATAATGCAATTTTAATTTTATTCCAGCCTAAAGCTCTATTCTTCACCTGCATGGACAGTCGAATGCTGCCAACCCGATTCACCCAGACCAATGTTGGTGACATGTTTATAGGTAAGTTAAATTACTAACATGCAGGTTGCAGCAACACAACTTTCGTTTTCCAACACTTTTTAAAAGGCACAAAAAGGAAGTTATGTTACTGCAATCTGTATAATGTGATGTATTCATAGGTTAACTAAACTACTAAAGTATATTACTCCTCAGTGTCTATGCCCTTACTAAACTACATGTATTACTACTTTACATTGAGCAATTATGCCATAATTTGTATAAAATTTTAAGTATTGTAGAAGAAAGTAAACACAGCTAAATATTTTCTGTTAAATATTCTGTTCTTAAGTTTCTTAGTACCTCATCTACCTGTGAAATGATGCCTTTGCTGCCTCCAGTCAGGAATGCAGGCAACCTGGTGCCCCATGCTACACTGTGTGGGGGGGAGGAGATCACCACGGAGCCTGCAGCCCTTGAGCTTGGCTGTACCATCAATGGCATCAAACACGTCATTGTGTGCGGACACTCAGACTGCAAGGTGTGGGCAAACTGTTATTGTGTTTGAGCACTGTGTGCAAACTGTCACTGTGTGCAAACTGTCACTGTGTGCAGACTGTCACTGTGTGCAGACTGTCATTGTACGTGAGCAGTGTACTCACTCTCATTGTGTATTGATGCTAGGAAAGTTATATTCATTTTCATCAAGACTGATTTATCTGACAAAGCAGGACTGTCTCCCTGCATGGTGATAGTTGTGATCAAAGTAGATTTTTTATATATCTTTTCTGTTTACCTCACTCTAGCTATTTTTTTTATCAAGTGACATCACTTTTCATGTACCATTAATTTCTTTTGTAGAGTAGAAATCTTTAAAACCATTTTCTGCAAAAAATTTGAGTGTTGAAAATTATTGGGGCTTGATTTCAAAGTGATCGTTTTGTATATTTAGTGTTCTTACAAACTTCTATAAAACTGAAAATTTCTAAGGTAAATGTAGTTCTTGTATATGAATAGCAACCAGTAAGGGTGGCCTTAATGGTGTTTATCATGCACCAATCAGTTATTGCATTTGATGTGACATGTTCAGAGTATGCTGTATCTGTGATGTTAGCTTGAAATTGTGATAACAATGCTTACTGTCTTGAACTGCAGCAACGGAAAGGTGTTTGTGACTGGCAGTTCTTGAGTTCAGAAAGAAATACTCTTACGATAGGGACTCTTATTCCTTAGATGTCCGATATTGGTATCAGTGGTGTAGGTTTTTTAGTTCTTGGTGGAGTGCGGTTGGGTAGGTTTGTCAATTTGTCATCAGTTGGTACTGGTGTTAACAGCACAAAAGTTCTGATCGTGCAGGCACACTTGAATCCAAGGTGAGAATCCATGTTGATTCTTATCATTTTGATTCGCGTGATTGAAACTACAGTCCCTGTGATACCTCTCTACCAAGGTTCTGGTATATAATACACGTTTAAAAATACAGGGATTGTTACTTGAAAATCAAGATATGCATTTCTAATAACATTGATAATAAATATACTCTTCTGCACAGGCAATGAATATGTTGCATCTGCTACGTAACACAGACATCTCAACTCGGGAGATTGTGAAACATTCTCCCCTGAAGGCTTGGCTTGTCAGGCACGGGCATGACACCCTAAACAAGTTTGCTCAGCTGGAGCTCAGCAACTGGCAACAGCCGCTTGTGTTCCAGGTACGAGCTTTTCTTGCTCCAGGTACGAGCTTTTCTTGCTCCAGATACGAGCTTTTCTTGCTCCAGATACGAGCGTTTCTTGCTCCAGATACGAGCGTTTCTTGCTCCAGGTATGAGCTTTTCTTGCTCCAGGTACGAGCTTTTCTTGCTCCAGGTACGAGCTTTTCTTGCTCCAGGTACGAGCTTTTCTTGCTCCAGGTACGAGCTGTTCTTGCTCCAGGTACGAGCTGTTCTTGCTCCAGGTACGAGCTGTTCTTGCTCCAGATACGAGCGTTTCTTGCTCCAGATACGAGCTTTTCTTGCTCCAGTTACGAGCGTTTCTTGCTCCAGGTACGAGCTTTTCTTGCTCCCACATTAATGCTTACATTCACCTACTCTGTAGCTCCTGAGTAGAAGTCTTTCATACTGAGCCTCAGTTATGAAGGAAACTTCATTTCCAATGAAGCTAGAGTAGAAAGCTAGGACAAATATCTGTGTAGTTAATTACACTTGTGACCGGCAGGACGAGTAGGCTGGCAGAACAGAGTACAAGTGTGGTGTGTAGTTGTGGTAAGTTAAGTTGCAGACTAACAGTGTTGCGTACAGTGATTTGGTCATGTTCATTATCATGTTTTTTTTAGTTTCCTGATGTTGGCAGGGTGAAACTCCACTTCGCAGATTCGTTGCCTACATCGACCCTGACGATGAATTTTCCGTTGAAGATAAACTTTCTCAGGTGAGAAATTCAGCCACGAGCCTTAATCACATTTTTAAATTTATTTCCAAGTTTCCGTAAAGACAATAGGATCTTTCTTAATTAATTCTATCTTCTAAAAAACAATAAAATAGAATAAGGCAATAAAAATGAGCTTTTCAGCTCATTCTTGGATTGCTACCCAAGTCCCATGCCGTCTAATGTAAAGGCGTCAATGATGCAAGCTATTTTAGTCGTATATACGCAATTCACTCACGTGCAGGCATTTCAGTCACGCACGTGTACTGCAATCGTACACAGGCCCTAGGAGTCAGGAACATAAAATCTGTAGGTTTTAATTCTGGAGGGTTCGGAATCCAATATTCGTCGAGACAATTTTTGAATGGGCTCACAGTGACAGCAAAAACGATGGATTCGAGCAGCTGGTTCTAAATTTTAGCAATTTTTACAGGCAAGTAGCTTATAGGTTGGAATATCGTGAAGTTTCTTATTATTAGTTTTCGGCTGTTATTTCGGGTTTGCACGTTACCGTCTCTGTCGAAAAGCCCTTCCTGAGTAACATCGTTAAAGCCGTTGAGATACCTATAGGTCTCAATGAGTTGTTCTCACAGTCTTCTTTGTTCTGGGGAGAAGAGTTCGAGCTGTTGAAGAAGACGCCTTTCCTAACTGGGATTGCGGAGTTAAGGAATCATTTTTGTTGCTTCACGTTGAATTTTCTTCATTTTGATAGTATCCCTTTGTATGGTTCTCGACTAGATATCCACAGCATATTCCAGACGAGGCCAGACTAGTACTTTTTAGAACAGTAACGTTATGTTTTTTAACTTGTATTCAAAGTCTTCTGCAATGAAACCAAGGACCCTGCTCGCATTTCTCACGCTTTTCTTCACTTGTTCGTCATGCTTGAGATTTTCAGTGATCATAATACTACCAAGATTTCTATATTTCTATTGCTGTACCGCTTCAAAACGTATATCGTGTGTTGGAAATGCCGGTTATTAGCACCAACGTACATTACTGAACGCTGGTCCCGATTTCCCTATCGTTCATTGAACGGCTTTCAGGTACAGAAATGCTCTTGATGATGCGTTTTTGTTTGGTATCTTTTTAGTCTTCCGTACGACCATTGCCTGACATTTATAAGGCTTCTAATCTTTTATGAAAATCACGAAGGCTTATTGGTTGGTCTCATTCGCTTTGTGGGGATGTGGTTCGGAGTTTTATTCCTTATTAGTACTTTATAGTCAAGACTGTTTGAAGTTTTCGAACTGTATAGTTTTTCGGATTTTTTTAGTCGAGTCCTAGTGTTTGGATCGAGAATTTGGAGCGCGAAGTCTACCATATGATGATTACTAATCTTGTTCGTAACTTGTAGTCTAATTATTTTGTAGTCAAGGGTCATTATGATGAGGTTGAGAATATTGTTTTGTGTAGTCGGTTTATTGACATGTTGCTGTGGAAAATTTGTATTTATCATATCGATAAACTTAGATCCGGGTGCTCGACTTAGAGTATTCGTTTATATAGCGCATGTTGAAGTTTTCCTTAATTAGTGCTTCATGAGGAATGCTGAGGATATTTTCAAGGCAACCATAGAGTTCATCCTCATCGGTTGCTGTACAGGTTGAATTGCTATATGCGAGTTTAATTTTGATTGTTTTTCTTTGGTGCGGGTGGATGGTGAGATACGGTATTTCTATTTTTTCTGTTATTATTTCAATTTTAAATTGTAGTTGTAGCTTTTTATTTATGTAAATAATGGAGCCATCACCTCAGTTACTGCGCGAAGGTTTGTCGACATTGTGGTAGATTCATCCTTTTAATGAAACTTCCGCTGGGAGATGTCTTCCGTTTAGATCTAACCCTGTATCATTGACTACTATGATGTCGGATGATAGGATTGACATAATGGCTTGTATTTCCTGCATTTTCACTCGGATAGTTTGTACGTTGCCACCCAATATCTTTAGGTGTCCAATATTTTGGTCGAAATTTTCGCTTTTTGGTATACTCGCCTGAGCCGTGTTCAATATTCTGTTTATCGGCAGCTTTGGGTGGTTAATTTTTGTTATATACTTGCTCACGATTGGTCACTGAAGGTTGTGCTTCATCCTCAGATGGGTTTGTTTATATTCGATTCATTTCATTGCCGTGTTGGTGGTGTGGTAGTATGTTTTTATTCTTCTCTCTGCCATTGCCTCCAGGCTGTCAAAAGTCTGGTGGTTTTGCCAGAGTTTCGGGCTGCAGGGGTCATGCTGCAGAGTAATGGGGGAGCCATACACTTTCATTCGTTTGATAGCACAAAAATGTCATTCGTCTGTCCACAATACTTACGAGACTCGAAACATCTAGTTGAAGGGGAACTCTAATTTGTCAACTGGAGATAATTATCGCTACTGCATAAACTCTTGCTTCATAATCTTGGTCCTAACTGCACAGGTGAACTGCCTGCAACAAGTAATTGTCTTAACTGCACAGGTGAACTACCTGCAGCAAGTAATTGTCCTAACTGCACATGTGAATTGCCTGCAGCAAGTAATTGTCCTAACTGCACAGGTGAACTGCCCCAGCAAGTAATTGTCCTAACTGCACAGGTGAACTGCCTGCAGCAAGTAATTATCCTAACTGCACAGGTGAACTGCCTGCAGCAAGTAATTGTCCTAACTGCACAGGTGAACTGCCTGCAGCAGCTGCAAAACATCGCTAGCTACAACTTCATGCGGGATGGGTTAACCAAGGGACGCGTTTACCTACACGCCTTCTGGTTTGACATCTACTCTGGCGACATCCACTACTTCAGCAGGCAACAGAAGCGCTTCGTGCCCATGACGGAGGACACCATCGATACCCTCATGGAGGAAGTCGAAAAATATTACTTGTAACGCTCAGCCGTGGGTGCTAGCGAGTCCGGGGCTTGACTATCTGGTCTTCAGGGCTGGATTGTAGGATGTTTTTTTGTCCGAACAAACAAAACTGCTGAGATCACAAACGTGGAGTACACTGATATTATTTACAATAGTTAGCTTTGAAGTCTGGCATTTATCATGCTCTTGCAATTATTATTTTTTCAGTGTTGGCTTTATCAAAACAAGTACAATTGTCTAGACTGGCTGAAAGGTAGTGTGCAATATTAGTCGTACTGTATGGACTAGCTGGAAGATAGTACCCAATATTAGTAGTATGTCACAGTAACGCATCTTGTCATCTGAAATTTTTTGTAGGTCACGCTTCTTGTTTTTAGAAGCTACTCTTGTTCTGTAGTTTTCACCTTTTAGGAATACATAAAGCATGGAGAACTCCTGTGTTACCCATAGCATCGTGAGCTTCGGTTACTATGCATTGCGTCCACGTGCGGGTTTTCCGTTGATGTCGGAAAAAGTTTCATTCCTACGCATTTATCCATATCTTATTGTTATGGCGGTCATTTGTTTTACGTAGTGCAGTATTTCAGTTAGTTTGTATATGAACTGGAGAGACAATGCTCTATAATTGCGTCCTTAGATGTTATCGTCCACAGCCTTACTCGAACTGCAGGGAAACTTTCCTCTTTTACAGGTAGTATTTTAATAGATTTTCAAGTACATTTTATTTTTCTATTTTGGAGATCTCTTGCGTATCGTAATAAGTGGATGGGCGTACTGCTCTTATTACCTGATATTTGCGATAAGAGTTTTAATCACAAAAGTTTGGCCCTTTTTTACGTTTTAAAAGGATTTTCTAATTATGTTTCAAAATATAGTTATTACATTATGCTTCTAAAATATGTCTCTTACTCTATGACTGCCCATTACTAGGGTTAGAGTAGTTTTCTTTTATGGCACTTTATTTTTTTAGGTTTTGTTATTTTTTTAATTTTACGGTCTTGCATCTATCTCAATTAACACCTAAATCAAAACCAAATATACGAGTAATGGGCATTTAAAGAGAGAATACTTTTTGGACGGGCGTCTTGTATTTCCATACATATATTGTATATTTTCTCAGTTTATTTTGCGTAATTATCTAAAATTAACTTCTTGCCGTTTCGCTACTTTCATACTTTTATTTTCTTAGGGCAGAGTGCATGCGTGCTACTTGGTCCCTGCGGTCAGGAGTCCGAGGTCCGGCATTTGCTCTCTTCAGGATGTTGGTATTTTGTATCCATGATACTTCTAAATGGGTGTCAATGATGGTCCGAAATGGGGTGACAGTTATGGTCCAAAATAGGGTATCAATGATGGTCCAAAGTGGGGCGTCTGTGTTGGTCCAATATAGAGTGTCAGTTAATGTCCAGATTGGGGTATCAATGATGGTTCAAAATGGGGTACCTCTGTTAGTTTAAAATGGAGTGTCAGTCATGGTCCAAAATGGGGTGTCTATGTTGGTCCAACATGGGGTGTCAGGTATAGTCCAATTGTGGTGTCTGTCCAGCCATTTCGGTAGTAATGAAAAAGTTTCGTAATTTATTCATCCCAATTTTTTTCTTGTAGATGTAACTAACGTGACTTATACTCTTTACCGAATAATAATTATTTTTGAAATTTTTCATAAGAATAATAATAGTAGTTTGCTTATACAACATTAGTATTAGAGTCGTTACTATTTTGTGATTATTCGCCATTGTGACGTTGTTGTTGGAGCATTGTTGCGTGGGTGAGTCACTGGCTGGGTTCTCTGTACAGGGTGCGGCAACACAACTTCTTTTTTTTAAAGGAACTCCATCTGAAGAAAGGAAGTTATGTTGCCGCACTCGGTATATCAAGTGGGGCAGGTGCTAGAATTCTTCTTTATTTTGTGCCTATTTATGTTGCGCTACGTGGTACCCTGTACGTTTTTTCAATAGTTCTGTCCTATTTTAGCCATTTCATTGTTAATTTCGATAATAATTTACAGGGATCCGAAGCTTTATGTTAAAATGAATGTCCTCTGACTTACCTGCATTGAATTTTATCAAATTTATGAATTATGTTGTTATTTCGTGAGTAATTTTTATGTGATCGCTTTATTTAAATATGTATACAAAACACATATTAGAGTTACTAGTGGTTGCAGCTTTAAGAAAATTTTATATTATTATCAATTTATGAGTGTAAAAACTTTGCACAGTTCCTTGCTTATTGTTTGTTATTTGTTAATATTTTAGTGACAAACCCTAATGATTATTTGTAGCTTAGGAGCCGAGGTATATGCCACTACCAGGCAAAGGTTTGCTTTCAGTATCCTCCTCATGGCACCAATTACGTGTTGTCAGCAAAGTGTACGAATTCTTGTGTATCTTTGTGAAAAAATTGTAATGTACGCTTTCTAGGTATACACTCAAAGCTCATTATTTTTACCATCATTATTTGCATAATTCCTAACTTGTAGTGTTTTTTTTTTGAGCTTTTTTTCATTATTTTCAATATTGTCCAGTTATTTTCGTAATTTTCATTGAAGTTTTCCTGCATGTATAATCTCTTCAAATCTTAAATTATGGCTTTAATTACGACAAAAGTTAGTTAATTGTGAGTCTTGAGTGGATTCCGACATTGAAGATTTTTGTACTTACCAGAAAGTTTTTCAGTTGATCCAATATAAGTTCTCAGGGTTTATAGCCTCGCCAATTTAAGCGCTCACATGTGTCACAAATTATAGGTGCCTCATTGTCTCCTGTAGACAAGACAACGCAGAAACTGAGACTTAGACACTGTACTGTCCTGTGGTTGAAGTCTGCTGCTTGTATGGCTACCTGTCTTCAATGCGTAACGCAACATTTTCGATACTTTCATACCTGACGCCAGATACATTAATACTTATAAAATACTTTAATACTAAATATAGAAGTGTGTTTCTTATTCTAAGTTTAATAATTATGCTGCTTGTGATATGCGTGTGACTAAACAGCTCTCTATCATGTGTACAGAAGCGGCGTGTAGACTGTGATACGTTTTCTTATGTGTAGGCGAGTGGTTACACCTAGCTTAGATTTATAAGATCCTCTACAACAACAGTGATGGGCAATCAAAAGCAACCGCACCCGTTCTGGTAGAACTGACAGGTTTGATGCCAGGTGAAAAAATTTGACGAGGGCTATGATGTTTGTGTTTGCACGTCAAGCTATTTGTCGTTTAATAATTGATACGTCTGGCAAATTGCCTGTATAGAATTGACTCGTCTGGAAATTGCCTGTGCAGAATTGACGTTAGGTAAGTTACCTGCGTAGAATTGGCACGTCTGGCAAATTGCTTGTGTAGAATTGGCACGTCAAGCAAATTGCCTATGCAGAATTGACACGTTGAGCAAATTGACTACAGAATTGATACATCGACATGGCGTACATTGTGCCGCATTCACTCACCTAAACCAACGGTTTCTCCTAGTAAACTTAATTAAAGGAAAGATTGAAGGTCAGCGACACTGTTATTGATTTATTTGTTGTTTAGCAGGAAGTTGGCAACATCACATAACCCGAGCCGCCTGACTTTTACCTCCTGGAGGATCGTGTTTATTGAGTTTAATCTTCATTCGCTTGAGTTTTCAACTTCACATTTACTTAAGTCTGTCTTGAACTTTTATTTCTACCGGGTGGCCCATAAGTAAGGTCCCTTTTTAAAATTATTATAGCTATGAAACTAAAAATGGTAGAGAGATTTGGTTAATTCAGAATGAAAGAAGAAATTTCAAAGTTTAATATAAATTGATAAACGAAACAATAACATACGTTTAACTTTGGAATACAATATCTTTGATATGACCTCCGTTATTAGTCAAACAATGGCGTGCTCTTTCAACGGTGCTGTTCATTACTTTCCTTAATGTCTCTGGTGAAATGTTGTTGATCTCTTGAATGATGTTTAGTTTCAATTGCTGTAAAGTATCAGGCATTTCAATGTAAACATTTTACTTTAAGTATCCCCAGAGAAAGAAATCAGGAGCACTTAGATCTGGAGATCGAGGCGGCCACGGTATATCACCAAAACGAGATATTATTCTGTTTGGAAAAATTGCTTTTAACATTTGCATTGTTTCTTTCACTGTGTGCGTTGTAGCTCCATCTTGTTGGAATTGGAGATAATAACAAAGAGATTACCTTTTTGTATCTAGTGAATGCTGTACCAATCAATATTTTCAGTACTATTACGAACGATTTTCTGCTGTGCGTGTACGCAATTGATAATTACACAAACGTGTGTAATTGAGGACTAACAAGAACTCGTTTGGACATTCTTGTTTTTTAAGCGTAAGAAGCATTTGTAAACTTGTAAGGCACTGGATCGTGAACTGTGAATTGCCGCAATACCTTTATAATTCATTGACTACACTGTAACACCGTCACTTCGTGAATACTTATGTTGTTCAATGCGCATTTTTGCGTTATTGTTTGGTGACACCTTTCAATTTACTTACAGGTGTTTTATATAAACAAATGTAGTGTTAATATCGAGAGAATACCTATGTTGTTCAAGGTAGATTTTCACTTTTTTTGTAGTGGTGCCTCGTTATTTATTCATTCAGTCATATAGGTGGAGTAGATACTAGAACGTGTGATCTTCTGGCCTAGAGCCTCAACAAATGAGTGCTAGTTTGACACACTTCAGTGCTGTGTAATTATATACGAGGCTTGTTACTGATGTTCGGTACTAACGGATAAACTTAACGTATAAGGGGAGTGATGTAGTCGGCTCATGGTGGTTGTTGTTAGTGTATTCTGAGACTGCACCCCTCTACAGGTGCTGGTCAAGATGGAACTGTTACGGTATCGCATGGCTTTAATTTTAACTGAAATAAATTGGTGGTCTTGGTCTCCTTATGGAAAATCAACACGTTAGGAAGATGCTTTATGATTATTTTGTGTGCAATATGTTTACGCTAAAGGACTTTCCTCGTTGAATAATCAGTTTTTATTTGTTTTTGCTGAATTGCTGTTTATGAGCTCTACATTTTCATGCCCGTGTATTATCTGCGTCTGAGAAATGTGCAATTATGAGAATAAAAAGTAAATAAAGCTCCAAAAATATAACGAAGTAGATCCTGTGCTGAAATTAGGCATTTTAAATGTTATTGAACTTCGGTAATGACTAAGCTACGACCGTTTCGTTTCTTAGTGACCCGAATTGTGAGCCCCGTAGCAGCTTGTTTGTTCTCAATTCTTTATGACGGAGTCGTTATTACGACCAACAAAACCATTTCTTAGAATTAGCGTTCAGTTTGGTTTTCGCTTCTGCCAGTCGTGTTCCTTGTGGCTATAAGAGCTCTGCGTGACGATGGAGGGCCCTTCCAGAATAGAATAGAACAGAAATGAGAAGCGTGTGGGGTATCTCAACACTTTGACTGCGATTCCAAAATTAGTCCGTACGAATAACACAGTACGTGTACATTATGGCGCACATCGCGGCCAAAGTGTGAAGTGTGCCCCGGTTTTCCCTGCCTCACTATAGGGGACCTCATGAATCGTGTTCGTGGTCATGTGTATCAACTCCCGTTACAGGTAGTTTTACTGTAACTTGTCTTTATGTAGAATTATGAATCATGTAGATGAATTTTATTTTGTAAGTGAGTTACTGCATCAGTTATACATATTTGAGGTTGTAAAGTCCCATGTGACAGCATGGACTACAATGTTCGCAAAATTCAATTAAAAATTTCTCTTATCGGTGATTCGGAGGCAAGTGTGGATATTGTTAGTGCTCACCTGTTGAATTTAGTGTAGTATTGGTGCGCTCATATTAGAGATTTCCTTCTTTAAAAATAATTGGTTCAACGTTTTTCCGAGCTATCTTAAGCATGGAAATCATGATCTTACATTAACGAGATTTGTAGTTGCTGTTCAGTGTGAGGCTGAGTCAGCCAGTGAAGGCCATGTCCATGACGTACTGTAGAGTGTGGATTAAATCAGGATTTTTTATCCATCCTACCTTACAATGTGAATAAAACTGGCTGATGCTGTTATTAACACCGCTGCGCGCACCCTCAAAACATAGCAATGCCCCCAAATTTTGTGTAGAACATTTGAGACGTCAAACACTCGGTCATAGGGTTTTTCATTTGCCAAGTCGTTTCTACCATAGTAAAGTTTATCTTCAGATTATTCCTAGGTCTTATGCGTTGCTCAGGTTTGCAGATCTTTCACTAGACCATTACATTTCATGCTTTTGACTATTGACTCAATGGATAGATGACTATTCCCTTATCTTGCTGGGTGTAACTTTCTTTATTCGTGTTGCTCTGAGTGTCTAGGCTCAGGACGCTTGAGGAATTCAAAATCCTCATCGAGATTGTATGTAGGTTTATGAATTAAGAAGTGTATTTCTTTATTAACTGGCGCAGCTTTCGTTTAATTACTAGCAGTGTGCAAGGGTAACCTCCATCATTATCTACTTAAAATAACATATGATTTATCATTTTGTAATTTTCTGTGCATGCACTTCGTGTTTTGCAATTACGCCAACATTTCTTAGTGTTCCGGCGTAGATGAATACTCAGCAGAAATAACTTTGCTAATAAGAAGCATTCTAGTTTGCTGCCGCGTTGATTTTTCTGAACGCATGCACTCATCTCAGCCATCGTCTTGCCTATCCGAATAAGTTCTATCTTCTAAACAATTTTTGTGTGTGCCATAGTAACTCTTTATGTTATCATCTATTTCTTTCCATTTTTGTCTATAGTCAAATGCTTGTTACTCTGTATTTTCAGTCTAGATTTTACTCATGGGCTTTGAACATTTTTCATGAATGTAAAAGTTTTATAAAGCGTTTTTTTTTTAAGAACGAAAAGTTAACTGTGCGCCCTGGATGTACGTTGCTTTATTTTGTCACTTTAGTGAGGTACACCTTAAAAGATACTCCTGCTTGTCTTAGGGACTTCGCGCTCCCTCAAAAATACGTTTCATTTAAACACGCATTTAGGAAAATACAAATAGTTGTTATTTTTGCGGCACATCTGGGGACTCAGAGCTCCCCGAGGGAATTCCTTATTACACTCAGGAAAATCGTAATTTTTATGCAAGTCTGATGTAGTTGTTAAGCTTCATTCCACCTTCTCCCTCTCTTCCGTCTTATTGAAAAAGCCGGCGTACTTTGTATTTGATCTCATGTACGAATTTTTCTTTGCAATTTCTTCGTTGTCTCGCGTCACTTAGCTATCACCTCTCGCTACGTCAGCCATTTAAACTTGCCGGCTGTAGGAGACTGTGCCAACTGAAGATATTCAAACATTACACCCGTGTGATTTTCACTTGGAACAAACTTTTAATGAGTGTAAACTGTGAAGACTGCTCCAATTGACCGGATACTGATGGTATCTCACTCGTCAGTGTACTTTGGTGACGTGCTGAGTGGTCAAGGCTCTTTACCGATTCAGCAATTCAAGCTTTGGATATTGTCAAATTCTCAGATTTCATTTTCAGCAGTTCTTTATGGATTGATTCCACAAAGAATGCTTTATTTTCATCGCTGATTACTCATTTTAATTTTACTCTCAACTAGTATCGTAGCACTTTTCTTGATTTTGTCAGTAGTGTCCATTACACTCAATTGTGTTAGCGTCAAACTCCTAGCGAAAAGCACAAATTTTATTGAAAACATCTTTTTTGTGACAGCCATCTCAGTCTTCCATGAACTGCCTCCTCTATATGTAAGCTTAGAGTGTTAAATTCACATCAGTGACTTTATGGTATACGGTAATGGCACTAAGCTGCAGTTACAATACTTCTGCTTCAGCGCTTTTTCATGACCTGTCTTGCTTTCGACTATCAAACCCCTTTTACAGCATAACACACACTCGTACGAGTATCAGAGCTTAAATCCTTAAACCATTCGGCCAACCTGACATTAACTTCCAGGCTGTTGGTTCAATGAAATACAGGGTACGGCAACATAACTTTTTGTGAAAGGAACTTTCTTTGAAAGAAGGAAGTTATGTTGCCGCATCCTGTACTTCGCTAAGCATTATTTTTGTCTTTCTTGACCCCGTAAATATCGCTGTTTCAATTATTTTTTCCCGCACATATAACCGTCAATTGAATGCTTCGGATCATCGAATTTGTGCAGCTTTAAACTTGTAATATTGAGACAGATGTGTTTTTGACGTTCAGATCTTTTTATGTTATAAATTTTCATGTACGGAAAGCAGTTATACTTGGTTGAAAAATCTTATACTATTGAATATTAATTGTGGAATTGTAACTGTGATTTCAACGTTACAATGATGTTACAAATTGTCGTTACACGAGAGCGTTGTATGTGCACTTCTCTCGATTTTCGCAACATTTTTGTGAAGAATCGCCTTTGGAGGTGTGTCCAACCCCTGTAAAAATTTTTGCCCATGTCAGCTCACATGCGCCATAGAACACAAAAACACAACCACGCTCTTGCTTGTGTTCCTAATTAATATTGGAACCCGTTGTGGTTGTCTTTGTGTTAGTTTAATCACTTTCTTGCTGGTTAATTTATTTTAGATTACTTGCTCCGTACGAAAGTCCTAACTATCAATAAAGTCACAATAATTGTGAATTATTGGACCGGTAAACTGCACTCATTCATGCCCTGTTAGTAATTTAACAGGTGTGTCCTCCAGGGTTGTGCGTTGGAAGATATTGTCCTTCAGCGAGTCTCATGGACTTAGCGCTCCCCTGCAGGTCCTGAGCTTCAGTCGAGGTTAGAAAGCTAATCGTGTCTGTCCTCGTCAGTGTACCCATGGAGATTAGCGCTCCTCATTAGTTAGGTCTCATCGTTAGACATTATTTTCGATCATCTAATTCTCTAAGGACGGGAAGACTGCAACAGATTTCTTGCATCAATGGAGAAAGTTGGGAGTATCTATGGTATTTGGTTATTCTAGTTCTCATTTCAGAGAGATAATTTCTGATGTTCATGCTATATATGAATAAAAAGGGCAAATATACCTTCTACATACATGTTTTAGTAATTATTATTTCAACTATTAAATTGAGGTAGAATCAATGTCAAATTGTTGCTGCACAAACACTAGCATGACTTAATGTGTTTCCTAAGAAGGCAGGCATGCAGAAATAATATTCACGGGATGCATGCTCTTCAAGCTCGGCCTGCACCGAGTCATATACGTGTTATCATACATAAGAAAATTGGCAGGGAAAAAACTCTGAATGGTAGAATTTGAAAATATTCTGGAGAGTGTTGATCATGTCTGTATTTCGGTGTTTTCAGAACGTTTTCCCGTGTTAAGCTTCTTGTCTTCGTGTCCAATTTTTACTGGTGACCGCAGCATTAAGTCATCAACTTTATTTTCATAGAAACTGTATGGAATTCGACCCACAAAATTTAACTTATTTAATTGAGTTTTATTTGACCAAACTGCCGTAGCTTCATAACTTGTATATAAACTGCTGGATAGGGGAGATGTGTTCCAAGTAATTAGTAGCTGTAATTAATGGGTGAAGGGAAAAAATTCAATGCACATTTCGTAAGTAATGGATCCAAAGAAAAGATTTTTTACGGTGTTTTGTATGTGGATACCCAACATGAGGAGACATACACAGGCGACAAAATTTGAACCACACATATTTATACTACTTACATAATGTTCAACGATTTACTTTCGTCACTTTCGTGCAAGTCTCAAAGTAGAGTGTTTGAACGTAAAGAACTTGAGTGCTTCCCGTGACCAGTGGGGCAAAACCGTCTTTTAGGCTGTAAGACTGTGGTTGGTGATGGGTGTGCGGAGACCAGTGAAGTGATTCTACGGACGAAAGGCTCTCGTTTATTCGGATTGCGATAGTGTACGAATGTAGTGTTGGTAGTGACGGCAGTCCAGAGCTTGTTCTGTGGTGAGCCTACGGGGTGCGGGAATCCTACCCGTCCATAGGTGGAACTGTTACTGTTTGCGCTGTGAACTCTGGTGTACAACTATTTCCCTCATGCTGCCGCAGCGCCTTATGAAACCTAATAGTAGCACTCCGTATTTTGTTCTGGCTGCTAGATTCCTCATAGTAGTGTGAGTTAGCGATGCACTGCATTTGTCTCACCGAACATTTCGTAAATAATTGTTGCGGAGAAGGAATTATCTCTCACCGTACATTTGGTATGTAATTGTTGCAGAGAAAGGAGTGTCTTTCCCTGTACATTTAAGAGTCCTTACTTAGGAACAGGGCATTCACTATTGAATCATTTATTAACGTCAGCTCATGTTGAGCTTCAGCACTCCTTAGTACAGCGTTTTTCAGCCTTTGATGGTCCATGACATCCCCCCCACCGAGTTGCTTAACACTTGTGGCTCCCTGCCCTTCAATAAGTTAAGTACCCGCAGTTTTTTGGTGTCTGCTCCTGGGCCCCCACTTGAGAAACGCTGCCTTGGTGAAGTTAAGTTCCTAACCTTCCTGGTTTGGTGTTGCACGAAATGGATACAGAAACACTTTTATTTGCAGATGCATGCTTTAATTTTATAGCAGAAATACTGTGAGACCAAAAACAAACTAAATATTCTATGTTGTAAATCACTCCTGTGATGAAAAGGCAACATCATTGTGCACAGAAATTTAACGAACAAGAATAAACGCCGAAAAATTATCCAATCCTAACTTCGTGCACATCTTAATGCTCTAGCAAGTCTAGCAGTAATTTCCATTGTTATTTCTATTGTTAATAGAAGCCCCTCAAACTGAAATCATTAAGAAATTTAAGAAAACAGCAAGAGGGACGGCCCTAGAGCAACAGTCCGTCGAAATGACAAATCAGCAACCTCCAACGAAATTTAGGAGGTAAAACAAGATATGAAGTCTACCTGAATGAAACACTAGACTAGCAACAGATTATCACCATCACGACTACTGAACCTGGTGCTGGTCGATCAGGGAATTTCTGAGGAATTCAAAGGCCCCAAGGGAGCTAACTACATAGAATTAAATCAAAAATCTTATTTCAGTGATTGTTAAGTGCTGTTGCAGTTACAGAATCATATATGGTGAAAAATGATTGATACAAAAAAAACGGAAAAAACATTTGAAGGCAAAATAGAGGAATCTATCGAAATGAGCATTAGTAACAAAATACAAGTATACTCTTACATACGGAGCATTAAACCAATGATTAACTATCACCCTCTGGTAGACTAAACTCGTGTGTAAAAACATTCCAACTGAAAACTGTGTCACAAAAAAAGTAGTGGAAACACAGCATGATAATCGATTACCACGTCTTTATTATTCTAATGTACGTAGCATTGAGAAGGGAATTATATAGAAATATTTTAAAATATATCAGACGTTTTAGCCTTAGCTCATTTTTGCCTAACCTAAAATTAAAATTTGCAAGTTCATTCGAAATATTCATATTTAATCAAGTTTAGAAGCACATTGTAAGAAACAGAAATATGTAGCTTGCGCTTATAAATGACCCAGGTACGTCATTTAGTGGAATCTACGGAGACTTGTTTCCAGCAATCAGTACTAATGAAGTTCTTCAATGCGAATATTAATACTTCTATGATAGAGTACCTTTTAAAATATAGAAAGTACCAAAATTAACGGCGAATATTAGCTAACGGGTTAGAATTTGTTCATAAAGAAAGGTTTCAATATAAGAAAAATTAAACTAATTCAATTAACAGATGTATAAACAAAATGAAGTTTGAAGGTGAGAATAACCTAAAATAGAACCTATTTTTAATTTGCTGCTAGTAGTATTTTAAAAACTTGATGTATTGCGATGCTGTTTGCAGCGAGGCGGAGGACCTAACAGCAGACCTATTCAATGACTCGGTCCGACATGTTCTACCACCCTTACGTACTAGACTCGGTAGGTGGACCCCACATACTGTGATGCACAGAGCATATGATGATTGAAAGAGTACATGATTTTTTAGAGTACATATTCGTGTGAAAATTTCCCTATTGTACGCTAATCAGATAATATACCTAGAAACTTAAAGAAAGAAATTTGAGGGAAGACTATGTAGTTCTTGTTTCTAATTATTTTGACTGAAAACTCAAATTAACCATTTAGCAACCAATTTGTTTTTCTAGTTTCTACATTTAAGCTCACAAAGACCGTCTGTACACTGATGCAATGAAGCACGCTGAGAGCCAGACAGCCAAAAGAACGACGCTGTAACATGCCGAAGCGTTCAAACCAAGTAGCAACCTCATATTGCTCACTGTTTAATTATTAGAACAATTCTCCCAAAGACCGTGAAAGGCGACTGAATAGTCCACTTGGTCGCTAAAGGGTTAAGGAAAACACAGACTATGTATTTTCCGGTTTTCTTTCGATGTGTATGTTTTATTTTGATAAAAAATCGATTTAGGGCATAACTTAAATCGAGATATTTATTAATTAATGACCACTTGACTACTAGAATAGAATAGAATAGAATGAGGCTATAGGAACGAACCTTCTGGCCCATTCTTGGGTCGGATAATTACTTCGATAATTATTCGGTTGTTTACCCAAGTCCCATGCCGTATTTCTAGCCGCGTCAACCATGTCGGCTTTGTGTAACCGGCTGTAGAGGCGTGAATAGAAGGAGTAGGAATTTTTCTAATGAACAACGCTTAACAAACATGAATTCAAGGGGAAAATTACTATAGTTTGAACGAACATACACTTTAAACGCGTACTATAAAAGTCAATAAAACTATCTTAGTTTGAAACTATAAGAATGTCATCGTTTGTCAACGATTACCAAGCATTCATGTGGGATCAGGCATATCAATGTACAATGTTTTGTTAGTTATTTCACTGATGAATATTGCGCGTTTGTAGTAGAAATTTCAGTCCAAATACTAGTGTTTGGAAATTACCTGTGCGCTATCAGTCCGAGCGATGTATTGCTTCCCTCTGGAGTGTCTCACTGCTGGTTTTTATTTTGTCTGAGCGATGTCTTATTCTTCATTATTTTATTGGAAAGCGCCCAGAACGAATCCAAGTCGTTGCTGTTTAGTTACTAACATGTGTAATTGATTCAATCCTGGTGTAGTATATATATAGTTATCCTGCAATAGAGGTAAAATTTATTTAAAAACGAAAGGTCATGAACGAATTTTCATATTAACAGTTAATATATGGTAGACTCCATTACTTTCGTTTCAAATATATTGACGTTCTATGGTTGGTGTCGTGCTCTGTAATTGCATAGGGCTTTATGGTTACTTATGTAATTTAAGTGAGTATCGATGAACTTTACGACAAATGAGTGTGAATTAAAATGTATTTCTACGTTAGTATCTGGAACTAATGAAAGATAGCGCGGTATGAACTAAGAGATTGTGGTATAATGAGGAAATTATCATGGTAACATCGATGACGTCAGCAAAATGGAACGGGCTGAGTCTTTTGGAACGTTTTACTTTCGTAACTTTGATGATAGAAGGTCGTGTGTGTAGTTTGAGTTAACACTGTGAACAGCGCGTGCAGTCGCAAGAGCGTTATCGGTTGTGTTGAACTGCACCAACTGGGATTGAAAATGAGACGAGTCTATTATTTCGAGTATAGTTACACAGAGCAATGTGATAGTGGGCTTGTGTTTCCAAGTCATGTTTGTCAGATGAACTGGTGTTAACTAGTTGAAGTGTGAGCCTCGCTGGTGAACAAAGTAAAGGACGAGAAAAAAGGAAATGCACATAGATGATCCGAGTACTTGTTCAAGAACACGGGGCGACGGTTGTGCACATGTACCCTAGGTGACTATTCTTAGCTCTGTTTGTGTTGTATCACTATGTCCATTTGATAAAATTACAGAACTTATACACTATAACTTTATGTCCTACCCATACGTGTGTGAAACTTAGTGCAAAGTTTATACAGGATTATTGATTCTATAATTTGTATCGAGTTGTTAAAGGAACGTTCAGCTAACTTGTACGGAGCAGCTTGTACGAGTCCCGGATATGCACACCTTAAATCACGATGCCGAAATTACAGTATTTAATACCACTGGTCGGTGTGGGATGGGCATCTTGTCAATAAGCGTTATTATTGTCGAACCCATACTTCCTATCTTTTTCTACGATAATCAATGTGGAACCTTCTTCAAAAATATTTTCCTTATTCATTACTAGTTTGTAGACCGGAATGATACATAAGACATATTACGTAAAACTATTCGCCCCATAATGAGTACATAGTTTATCACCACAACTTAAAATAATAATATTGGAATCATGACTTCAACAATGTCCAGTGTGCGCATTTGTTGTTTCAATTACGTCATTTACGCATCCTCAAAACTTTCTAGTCACTTATTTCCTCAGTCTTCAATCAATATTCATGACGCCTTCTCTATCTTTTCTTAGAGCGCTCTCTCGAAACCGCAGGCCTTTATTTTGATATTCTTACAAATGAAATAGTACATAGTAGTTAAAAACGTTAATTTCTGAATTGAAACGCTGATGGCACTGAATGTTGTGTTTTAATTTCATTTAAATTTTTACTTAATGGCTTTCATCAAGCGTCCATTCCCAAGTACAATACGTGCTGTCGCCCAAAGAAATCTTAGCTTTCTGAATTGTATAGTAAATATACATGTTGGCACTGATAGATAATTCCTGGTGAGTAGATAAAAAGCGCTACCGTGATAATGCCCATAAATAATGACTTTTGAAATAAGTCTATCATGATAATGGCCATAGAATGTACGTTATCTACACGCTGTGATAGGATAATCTTAGAAACTAATGTAACATTGCAGGCATCTGCTTTGATGGAGTATGATGTGTGTTTTGTGAGAGATGCAGTACTTGCATATTCTTTTACTTATATTTTTGAATCTGTACTCAATTCCTCATAGAAATTGATTATCTGAGTTTTTCAATACGTAAGTTTTTCGATACATCCAATTATTTACTTTGAACAAAATTCTTAAAAACCAACGGCTACACTCTGTATAAATTTCTATTGTCGTACCAAAGAGCTTTTGCTTTTCAGTTGATGTCGCACGCAGCTCTAACTTACGCCCTCTCCTTTTCCCACAACCATTTCCACGATATCTCAGTGGCTCGTACCATCTTTACTCACTAACTTCACATGCTGACTTCAAACTACAATGTGCGTTAGAAGAACTTGTGTGTTACGACTAGTAAAAGCTAGTTCCATATCCAGAAATTATTTTTTATTTCTCCAGCTGAATGGTTTTATTTCACCTGCACCTGCAAGTTGCTTCCAAACATTGAGTCAAATATCGACGACAGCTCGATTTAACTTTTTTCCGTTATATCAATCTGAAGCTAGTATATCATCCACAATGAAATTTCTGCTACATAAAGTATTTTTCTAATAAGATATTTTAAAAGTAATCGTGCCTTATTTCATACATCAATTCGATTGGTAATACCCAAGTTTTGTTTATGTTTTTTCAGGTTTTTACGCACTGGGAGCGTAATTGTTCATTAACAATATTCAATGAAAGGGAATCATTTTAAGATGGTATTCGGCTATGATTAGAACTGATTATTCACAAAAATCTGTGAACCTTACAGACATTACTTTTCCTTAAATCTTCCTAGTGCCCGAGTTCTATACAGACTAAAGAGTAAAAGCACAACAATTACCTGTGACACGACCTCAGGAACAAGACAACTCAGATTTATTTTTTGTTAGTTGTACTACTCTCATAAAATAGCTACCTGTTAATGGAGTGAATGTTTGGGTACACGTTTCTCAATATTATTTTATTACTTATGACCAATATATGTTTCACACTTGACACAAATATATCACTTACTTCTTCGAGACACAGGTTGCTTTCGAATGTCTCCTTAGATGTGAATATCAAATTGAAACCGTCACAGGAGTCACTGTCGTCTAAATCGAAGAAGTGGACACTGCTCTCTAGATAAAATCTCGCAGTGAAATTGACCACACAGTCCTGGCCCACCAGCTCATCTGGCATGTATTCGCACCCGAAGCCTCGATGAGAGAAAATGACATCAAATGGTTCGACAGTGTAAGGAAGTTCGCCTCCACAGTGGTCACCTGAAATTTTATTCCAATTTTTACGTGAATGATTAAGTGCTGTTGGTGATTATGAGGTCAGGCATGAGTGTTTTTTACTGAGTGTTGCTCCGCCGATGCGCGACACAAAAATACGCTTTCCATGAAGCAAGACTTTTAATGCTTCTTACATATAAATTGAAGAATAAAAAAATACTTCTGAAAATATCCCTAGTGAAAAGGCTATGTAATGCATAAGGGAAGTGTTTTTTTTTATTTTCCATCAGTTCTATGACATTTACGCACTCAAGTAGTGTGATGTCGGTGGTGGTGAATTACGGTTGTAGTAATAGACGGGGCCACACAGGCTTGTACCGATGCAGTTGTCCGCGTCTAGGAACAACAGAGGGAAAGTATAGATCGTCCCATCAGTGTCCTTCAAGGCTACGTTTCCGTCTTCTGGCTGAAGATCTGTTGTGAAATAATATTGTTGCATCATATTTTATAAGCAATAAATATGCTTTCGAAAATTTCAAACAAGAAATACTAATCTGAATTTAAACTAGATACATGTAATATTATACAGGCTGAGCCAAAAGTAGAGTTACAGTTAATACTTGAACACTGAAGTAACTGTAACCCTACTTTTGCCCCACCCTGTAAATACGATGACAGGATCAGTCGTAGAAGATATACACGAGGGATTGGAGAGATTAAACTACTGGTAAACATTATATGTATAATTAACTTTAAATAAAGTATTTATGAGTAAGATACTAATAAAGTAGGTACGGATTGTTTATAATTTCAGGTCGAGCGAATGTAGCCCACAACTTGAAAAAATTCTGTAGTTTTCCAACGAATAGCGATGCCAGTAAGTTGACTGCAGGTACATATCAATCGGTTATTCATTTAGATTCATTAATGTGAACACAGCTTGAGCGTAGGTAATGACATTTTAGTAATGTTTTAAGGTATTATTATTAACTTATCTTTTAAAATTAAATTTGAGAAGATTAGGCATCACCCAAAACTAAAGCCATTCTGTAAGGTGCTGATGATCACATTTTATCTTGATATCGAAAAATAAAATACCATTAAAAAAATCTCGTAGATTCTCGACAGACTTTGTTTTCAAACTAACAAATTCTATTCCTACCGTAAACTTCTATTTGTGGCGTTGAAATTACAGCAAAGAAGAACACATTTCTATTTTGTACTATTGCAAAATATTATTGTAAAGTTCCTTGCGTATGCTTTAAATGCTGACTATTAGGCCAAGTAAGATTTCAGGACACTTGAGTTTGTAGTATACTATACGCCACGGTTTGCAACTATGTATGAGCTGCTCCGTCCCATAGGGGCGAAGATGCTACAAGTTAAAAAAATCGTTTTCTATTGCACAGAAATCTCAGAGCTATCGTTGATTGTTTGGCCCCGTCAGCTAAGCGATGTTGTTCTCCGTTCAGGCGCAGCGTCGAATTGAAATGGCAAACTTTCCATTTTGTAAACTTGGTTTTCCTCAAAACTTGTTTATGGCATTTTAGCACTTGTGGCACGCAACGCCTCATGTCTTGATTAATTTCTATGAAGGAAAAGTACGGAGAGCGGCTACGATTGAATAGTCTTCAAAACTTACTACTTCGCTTCTCTTTTTTGTTGCACCTGAATTGTGAAACTGTTATGAAGCTGCCACAGATAAAACTGATTAGTTGGACCGTCAGTAGATCATAATGCACAGTTGGTATCCAGTGCCCTAGGGTACATACCTATAAGTGCACAGAATTTTCTTAAGCAGATACCGTAAAATATATGAGTCCCTACTGTAGATCTACGCTTTCCAAACACAAGTAAAATAATCGACGTCAAAGGTTGGTAATAGAAAACTTATCGCTAAATATTATGTTCAGTGCGTACCGATGTAAAACAGAAATGAATTATAATGTGAAATTTTTAGCTATTTTTTTAAAGAAGACACTCTGATTCAAAGCTCACTTCTGGAAGAGAAAGGTTGAATATTGTTAATTAGGCATTAGTCCTGTGGTAGAATGTTCTTTAAAGATAAGATTTTGACTTTTAGTTCACATTTGTTAGCAGATTTATGAGTTATAGTACAAAAAGCTGATACGAGCTGGACTTTTATCGTTGCTCGTGCATAATTCTTCTATGCTCAAAAAGCTTAGTTAAACAGGAAGTATAGCATCATTTTTAAACACAAAGTGCGATCTAGAACAAACAAAATATAACTCAAAATCTACATATATAATCGACTTTGTATCTCCATCTTGCTGTATCTGTGTGTGTCCGTCCCATTACTCCCTATCTATTACTGAAGAAAAATTATTAAACTGAAATCAGACCATGTATGCATGTATTACAAGCATTATATTGTGGATACCAAAAGCACCGGATCACTATAAAACATGCCATTTCTTCCGTTATTAACTTTCTTCTCTTACACGGCCATTTTATCGTTAGGTAAGATACAAAATGAAAGTTCTGTATATATTCAAGAAAAATATTCTGATTCTGATGGTACCACGGGTAAAACTGAAAAATGCATTTTATTTCATAGATTCTTAATTTTATCACTTTTTAACCAAGAAATTTCAACGGGTACTATCTGTGCCATGTTATAATTAGATAAGATACAGAATGATAGTTCTGTAAACATTAATAAAAAATATTCATTCAAAATACAATAATTCGTCGTAAATCTTTAATACGTTCATCTTTATAATAATTTCAAATTAGTCAATCTAAATCGTGGAATTTCCACGGGAACTGTCTAGTAATTACATAATCCTTAAAGCTATTACCGTCGTCGTCAGTGCTAGATGAGACTTCGGGTATTGTGGCGATGTCTATAAGCATGGGTGGCAAGCTTTGCATGGTGACCCCCGTCTCTTCATCAGTGACAGGCGGCACTTCTGGAAGTGAAAAGTCCGGCAAATTAGATGCTGTCTTGCTAAAGTTGGAAGTGTACGTCTCTTACGTAATGCAGACTCCAAGCATATTTACCAGACTGGAATGCGAGTCATTTTCACAGCTAAAGTATGACAAGAAAGGTATGTTGCACTCGTTTACGTAGGAGATTTAAGCTTAAAAAAATAATTTGTAAGCTTATGGCCCTTATCGTCCACTGATCTTTTGATGACCAAGCCGCAGGTGCTACTTCACTGGAAGTTTCCGTGTTCTTGAACTATTTAAATCATTAAATATGAGACGCTTGGAGGTTCCAGATTTCAACAGCCCCACAGGCATCACCTCAATCTCTACGTTTCACAACCCACCTCCGGAGCCTCCATCGAACAGCTCGCTGACGTATATGTGTGAGCCTGAAGTGTCCTCGCAGCACAAGTCACTTAAAAGCAAAATTGCAGTGCATTCCCCCTGCAAGAACTCAAATGCAAAGTATCCTGAAGTAAGAAAAATAAACAAAAAATTAGTCAATACAGGGTGATATAGAGGAAAAATGATCAAAAGTAAACGATTCTAAGTGGAAAAATAATTAAGATCAAAAGTGGAAACATAAACGTGATGAAAAGATATACATATTATCAAATTTTTAATTTGGTTCATAAATGTCAGAAAAAGCCACCTTGCTTCTCATTACATAGGGTAATCTGTTTTAAGGAATATTAGATTACTGCAACCAGAACAACCTGGTCAATGGGAAAATTTACTCCCCGGATACAGTATCATCCAAAATTAAAGAACAAATATTAAAACTTCCAAATCTTCATAAAATGTGAATCAATTTATTTAAAATAAATTCATGTATGAATAACTTAGAAGTGAAGACCAAATTGTCTTTATTTTTTGTGACATCTTACAACATCTCGAATCAGGTTTCATAAATAGTCTCCCATCATTGCATCATCTCATCTCCCTGGTAGCGGTTTTCCATCAGTTGTATATCCTGATGAAACCGCTCTTTGTTCTCTTCTTGCACAGAATCAGAAAAATTCCAAGTGGAAATATAAATAATGAAGTTTTCCTGACATTTTCTATCTGAAGTTGTGGTAGTCTGTAATTTATTCTGATTTCAGATCTCTATAGTTTTCAACCCTGTGGTTGCTGACAACAATATACAAAACAATTAACGACATTCTTGAAAGCATTCTACGCATGTTTTGCAACAAGTGTCATTTTCTTTTCCAATGATTCTTAGGGCATCATTTTTCTATCTTGAGATGCCACGAATGCACCAGCAACTACTACGGCCTGTGGCAGCTTGGGAAACATTCCCAACACATTTCAACCCAAGTATCAACATTACGGTCTTATGCACTCACAAATCGCTTAATGAGACCAAGTTTGATGTGAAATGAGGGAAGACGGATCTTTTCGCGGGAGACAAGGGAACTGTTCTTCACATTTTGGGTACCATATTGAACGGATAACCTTTCTGGCCATTCACGCTTTTAGCAATGGCTATCCCTGTTACGACTGTTTTACAAGTGCAAAAAACGAGGGTGATTTGTATATCCACCGTACATTTCTAGTAGGAATTCCAATACATTGAAGTAAACACATGTATTCCACCGCTGTTCATATTATATCTTCTCTAGCAAAAATTTTGCATCTTTATAGTTCACTTTTTCGGTGATCATACAAACCCGCACGGATAGATATGTGTTACTGTTGTGGAGCAAAGTAATCTTGAGATTTCTTGTAGAGAAATTAATGAACAGGCACCATTGAACAGGCAGATGCTTAAGGCTTATTTCTTCAAGTAAACCTTTAATATCTCTGTAGACTCATAAAGTCTCAGACATGAATTAAAACATGTACAACCTTCATATCGTTCTTAGTATGTTAGCTTGTTCTCGAGGACTTTATATTTTATTTGAAATCATTATTACTGCACGTGTTAGACTAAATATCCAATTTAAATACGAGCCTTTCAACCATATATGTATGTTTTCGAATATATGTATAATACTGGTACAAAAGTATTAGGACAAGATCTTTTTTGCTTCTTTTATACATGAGTAAAAAATATACATTACATTATGTAAAATGATGTACCTTATTTACATTAGCTATGATAATATTAATTATGAAACCTATAAATGATCTACTTATATAATAAATAGTGTTTCACCGTCTCTCCCTTTCTCTCTCTCTCTTTATCTGTGTGGTCCGTCCCTTTTTTCCTATCTATTACTGGAGAAAAATTACTGAACTGAAATCAAAACGGGTACTCATGTGTTGGGTACAAGCATTGTAGGGTGGACACTAAAACCGCCGGATTACTAATCAAAATCATAACGCAACGACAAGTCAAAAATTCCCTAAATTTGCTATTTTTAAACTGTGGAATTTCTACGGGAACTATGTAGTGTGTCGTGAAAAGAACTATGCACGCTATCATTAACTTCACTATTACCCGATTCTATTTGGTTACCTGAATATAAGCCGAAAAAGTCTACGGACTTTGCAACAGATATTTAATTATCTAACCTAATGTTAGATAGTTAAAAATCTGCATTGAAAATCTTCAATGCATTTATCGTCATAATAATTTCAAATTAATCAAATATAAATCGTGGAATTTCCACGGGAACTGGCTATTCAAATATAAACCGTGATATTTGTACGGAAACGTATATATTAGTAAATAGATTTTTAACGAGAAAGCAAATAAATAACACTTAATAGGATCGCAGGAGTGTCACGCAATACGTAATAAATATTGCCGCTATTTATTTGTTTGGTAGTAAGAAATATATGTACTGACATTTATTGAATAGAGTTTGTAGGTTTCACAATTTAATTACTTACTCTTTTGCCAACGTATAATCTACATGTGATATAAGCAAAAAAGGTCGCGTCCTAAGACTTTTGACCAGTACTATATATATGTATCACCAACAGTAATCAAAATATAATACACCTGCAAAATAAATATACTTGTTTTTAATTTTTATCAAAACAAGCTACATGTGTCTAACTTGTATTAGTTCCACAGTTTTAGTGGCAGTTGAAAATTTCTAAGGTGCGACTACACAGCTTTCTATAGTTGGTACTGTCATGAATCGCATGTAGTCATGCCACTATATGTGTTTCTAACAAAAGTGAATCAAAATTTCCGATTAACTCAATGCTATAGGAAACAGATATCCCATGTTAGATATTTCAATCTTCATCTCTCATACCAGTGTGAGTTAGCACATGACAATTTTAAATCATTTTTGTTAGTTTCAACCTGTTTACTTGCCAAATTAATTCTTTTAAATACAGCGTAACATCAAATTTTCATCATTGATATCACCATTTCATGAATACGATGGTTGAAACGGTCGTATTCTCTTCTTTATGGTTGCATGCTTTTTAACTTTAAAAAATGCTTCCGTTTTACAAATATTTTATAAAATAATGATTTATATCGTTTACATACAAAAATGCAAATGAAAAATACTTTGGAATATTATGAAAGCTTTTAACACAAAAATAAAGACCTAACGATTTGTTTTTGTCACTAATGCTTAACAAAATGTTGTTCATGTGTGGTACAGTGCTTTATACCTATTGAAATATTGTGTTCAACTAATTTTTGTCCTATGTAATGACACCCAACATGAAAACTGTCTATGGCAGCTCATAGTCTCTCGTACACATTCTAATAGTATCTGAAGCATTGAAATATTAACAAACATAAAACATGGAAACATAAATAACAAAGAAAAAAGGATTGAGGAATGATAGTGGTCCAAAATGACAATAAAATATCATAGGATGATCAATGTTACCATGGTTTTAAGTGTGCGGGATTTGTTCAGGAGACATAAATAAGTTATTTTAAACATTTTTTATCGCATAGTGAACGACCAGGTTAATATTTTTAATTATGTTTAATCCTTCTATCCTCAATTAATTTACGATACTTCCGTTTCTTCTATTCTGCAGGTAATTAAAGAAAATCCTCAGGATAAATAGATGCATATACTCACCTTCACTTGCGATGAAATCTGCACAATCGCGGATGTTGGACGTCGTGAAGGGATCTGGTAATCGTTCCACCAGCTTTTCTACTGTGCTATCAGAAGCCCAATAACGATCAAACACCTGCAAATTAACCATTATTATTTTATACGCCTAAGTTCAAATTAGCTGATGAATTTATTATCTACATAGGTAAAAGTGAGATTAGTGGTTAAACTACGGTTAAACAGCTCATTAGGTTTAAGAAACTAAATCTAGCATGTTTAAGTAAACAAAACTCAAAATTTCAATTAAGCCTTTCACAGCTTCAAAGTTTTTAATTTATTCTTTTCATTATGGAAAACTGAACTCAAAACTCATCGTTATACTGTATGACATTGGTAAAACCCACATCACTAACCCTGTTTAAGTCATGAACTGTTTCCTGTACGTTGTAAACTAAAATAAAGCGTTCTAAGAGGCAGAGTAGAGAAAATGTTTGAGGCTTAACACGACAGCCTTTAAAATTAATCAAGAGGTTTACAAGAAGCAAAATTCCTTTTATTGAAATGCTTTTCCAGGTCAGAAAACGTTTAAAATTTAATGTTTGAATTAATTGCACTGTCTTAGTCATTGTGATACGTATGCCTCTTTTTTGTAAGTATTCCTTTAATTCTTTTAATGACTTGCAAAATTTAGTTTGGTGACTGTTGGCAAGGGTTTCACTATTCAATGAAATGTTTTTATACCTAATGAAATATGATTCTTTTAATAACTGAATACATAATTGAAAGACTCGGATCGTTATCTTCAATTCCACTAGACCAAAGTAGGTGTTTCGTAAATGTAGCATTTATTAAAGAAACGCCCTTGAGTACAGATATTAACAGTTCTGTAACTGTAGAGTCACCGCTGTAGGTGACTCTACAGTGGTGAAATATTACATTCCAAACTTTTACTGTTCTGAAGTCTCACAGAATTTACTCAGTAGACTTAATTATAAAGTGCACAGACTCCATGTATTATCACAATAGGTCCATAAATATTAGAAAACTATAAGCAACCTCCCACAGCAAAAACCCTGTGATTGAAACCTGTTGACATCCTTTTAAAGTGTGTCTTTCTAATTTGACCGCTGATCATAGACTATTCACAGATATCTTGAGAAATTTTTGATATTTCAGCAAACTTACTGGCTAATAATGTAACATTATGTTGCTCAACTCACAACTGGTGTGAAAATTCGGGGGTGTAGCGTATCTGAGGACACCAAACGAAACAAAACGAAAAAAATAATGTTCTCAGATACCTTACGCACATTGTACTTTCACGCTATATAATTATGTACATTCTACCGTATTGCACCGTACATTTGAGTACAAATAGTTGACTAGTTTTCTGTTACATTTTTTTATGAATGGTATAAAGAAATGTTAGAAAAATATTTTATTTCCGCATATCAAACGGTTATTCTTAGTATATTATTCTTCGAAGTTGATCACGTGCCCATTAGACAAAAAGCATAAACCTACAAAAAAAACATTTGAGACCTTGCATTTTCTAAGCCATTTCTAAACCAAGGAAAAGCGCAAGAGCTTCTTGCTTTTAATATCTAGGCTCTCATGAAGACAACGTTCAACTACGTGAGTGAAACAACCACAGCTCACACTAGTCAACCTCTCAATGGGCGTACTAACTTTTTCTACTCACTAGCATTTCTGCACTAGATAAAACATTTCTGTGTTCTCCTGCATAAATTTAGGCTTAAATTAAAGATTAAATAACTATGTTTCGGGAATTAGTGGTAGATTTCATAGGTTCATAATTGTCATGGTTTATTCATCCTATAAGCATGTTGATCTTCGTCCAAGTTAAAAACTAACGTAACTTATGTTCAGCAATAGAACATTGAAGGTACATGTATTGACTATATACCAAATCTCAACGATCACCCTTTTGCAAAAAGAATAGCTAGTTTGACACTACGAATCTTCAGTGAGAAAACTGGGAGTTTCACAATGGAATACTATTTGTTATCATTTTTGGTTCTAACAAAATTGCTCTCACCTGCCCTCACTGTTTAACTGGGTGGGATTCACTTCAATGCAATTTACTCACGACTGCCGTTCCATTGGAAAAATGTCCGACTACTTTTTGCAAGAGAACTTTAACAGTGGAAGACGAGCAGCCGAATGGTGAAGATGGCACAAGAATCTCGACCTGACAAGTTCAAAATAATGTTAAATAGCAGAAGAGTTGAAGATGGATAAGGCAATACTACGCTGACCTCCTAAGTTCTCTACAGCTTAAAAAACTGATGATAAATGGTCTGCAGTAGTACACAGACTTGCAAAGTATAAAATATAGTGCTGTCAAAAATTAAACAAGAACTAATAAACTTTCTAAATTTAAAAAATATCAATCAATTTTTATTTACTTTCATAAAGTGTAGCACACAGTACTTGAACTATGGAACAATTTTTTAGGTTGCTCAAATCATACTACCATAGTTATTTAACATTTTATTACCATTTGAATGTGTAAAATTCAAGAGCAAAATAACGCTTTCACCTAAACATGATTACAAACCAGTTCACAAATCGTTTTTTGATATTTAGTGCTGCGACCTTGATTTTTATTCACTGCAGCGCATCTATGAACGCAAAATTTAATAAATCTTAACATTGACCAACAGCAATCTTGGCCCATTTGTGTTGTAATTATAGACAAGAATCTTCAAGTGTTGTTGGATTTCCCGTCATGGCATTTTGTTTTAGAGTCTTTCATGGATTTTCTATTAGATTCATGTCGAGGCTCTGTGAAGGCAAGTCCATAACCTCTTCTCGTTGGTCATGAAGATACAAAACGAGCTTTGTCTTGTGGCAATGAGAATTATCTTGCATAAAAACAAAAATACCAATTCCAGAATTCTGCAATCCCAATATGACTTGTTCTAACACATTCTTGCAAACAGTGGTATTAACAACTCAAGTGTCTAACCTCACGCAAGGTGATGTGCTCTGGTCTGACATCATACCAAAAACCATCACGCTTCCCCTACCAAACTTCACAGTTTTCTTTATAGAGTTTGATTTTGAACTTTCACTAATTCTTCTTCTTATGAACTGTTTAATTAATTAAACTGTTTAATTACAGTCCTTAATTTAAAAGTGATATAATTTATGATCTCTAAAATAAACACATTTTTAAGTTGCACCCGTGGTATTATCAGAATATGAATATTTTTCATAAATACTTCTATACACAACTTCCATTTTCTATTTCATCTACCGATAACATGGCCGTGTAGGAGAAGAAAACTAATAACGGAAAAAATGAGTATTTTATAGTAATCCGGCGCCTTTGATATCCACCATATAATGCTTGCAATACATGCACATCCGTTCTGATTTCAGTTCAATAATTTTTCTTCAGTTATAGGAAGTAATGGAACAGACACACACAGATGCAGAGAGAGAGAGAGAGAGAGAAAGAGTGAGTGAGAGAGAGAGAGATGGAGAAGATACCTAGTCGATTATATAAGTAGATAATTAAAAAAACTATTCCAATAATAAATTATTTCATTATTCTAAGTCGACACATTATAATACAATAATTTTATATTCATAGGACGAATGCACATGCAAATGCAATACATACTCATATTTCATGAGCATAGAATTGCAATGCAGCAATTGCACATAGACACAATTGCGATGCTCATTATCCTAAATCTTCACGTAGTCATACTTCATGAGGAGGGTTGTGAAATGCAGCATCTCATTACTTCTCTAAGACAAATACCATCACGATAATTCCTGAAAAAGGTATTTAACGTATCAATCTCTCAATCATCCACTCACACACGAATATGTAAAATACTCGTCTCTAGTGTTCATTGGTTACTTGAATACAACTCGCCCCTGTGCTTGCATATTGCTTGTTCATTCTTTCATCATCCTTTTCCCAGATTAGTCTTCGTGTATACGCTGCATTCTTCCTTCAAGAATCCATCAGTTAACTCGTCCATCAGTAGGTCTGACATCCACATCCACCTCCATATCCTGGCCCAGATACACAACATTACGGCAAGGACAAAACTTTTGCCAACTTAGAAAAGTCCTAGATGTTAGCTAGTGCTTGAGATCACAAAACCTAGACGACAGCCTTGTCCGGGGCACACCCGACAAAGATGTTAGTGTCCCGGTTGTGTACTCAACACACAGATGTGTGTCCCGGTTGTGTACTCAACACACAGATGTGTGTCCCGGTTGTGTACTCAACACACAGATGTGTGTCCCGGTTGTGTACTCAACACACAGATGACACCCCAGTTGTGAACGTGTACTTACTTCCGATGAGGCCACCAACGTCGCAAGCAGAATTATCTGAAACAAGGAAAGCAAAGCATCATACACTCGCATATCTAGAATGATTATTCTGTCATCTAATATTATATTTTCCACTTACCAAAAGGCCCGTGGAAAAATTGCAATTCAATATTAGTATGTACAGTAGTAGAAGCCAGGTTAGTTTAAAGCGATGTTTGTAACGTTGACTACCTTGTACGTAACACTTACTGCAAACTGTGGTCAATCCCTGTGACCATAAACTGTGGTTATAATTTGTTAGATCAATCATACGCAGCGTTTGTGGCGCGCTGTTTAATAGAATCCAAACTTTTACTTATTTCATATTATATAAACTAACTACTAACTTCAATTGTAATGGAGAAGCTAACTTACAAACGTCATTTTGACTCAACAGTTCACTCTTAGACTGCAAATCATGCTTAGTAGTTTACTTGTTAACCCTACTTTCAACTATGAGGCAAACGTACTTCAATTCTAATTCAGGAGCTAATTAATTTAATTTGGCTTCGCAATATTGGGACCGTAGAACTTAATTTGATAAAGTTATTTTCACATTACTTCTCAATGGCTGTTTATTTCAACCTCCGATGGGCTATAAAAAAGAGGTAAATTTACATAACACAATAAAATAATAACCAAAAATACTAAAGCGTCTTACTTATTTGTTTACATAATCGCCGCTACGGATATTCGTATGTATAGCCCGATTGCCCGAGGTACGAGCAATTAAACATAGCCTCTGCTGTGCTCCAGCCAAATGTGAGTTACGAAGCGTAATCCGTTTTCAGCAGAAGGACGTAGGGCAGTTAAAATCTATCGTAGAATGAGCAAAGTTTACGGTGACAACTTTATGAGTGACAGTAGTGTACGAGAATGGTGTAGAAAATTTAAAAAAGGGGGAACCGACGTCAATGAAGAAGGTGGGCAAGTACGCAGCTCCACCACCACTTGTGCCCTTGTTCACCTTCTTCATTGAAGTCGGTTCGCTCATCTTTAAATTTTCTACACCATTCTCGCACACTATCTTTGCTAATAAAGTTTTCACTGTACATATTCTGCTTTAATCATCCTACAATATCCTTCAGCTTGCAGAAAACGGATTAAACTTCGCGACACCGATTCGGAGGGAGCATTGGTTACAGCGAACATGTTCAATTCCCCGTACCTCGGGTAATCAGGCTACATCCGTTTGACGATTATCTTCTAGAGAAATGTTCGGAAAACTGGCGGTAAAGAAAAAAATGTCACTAATATTATTGCAATAATTCCTTGGCACAAGTCATAATCTACCCTTGTTCCTTCAACTTATTGTGCACGAATAATTTAGTAGATATTCACAAAAAAATTTATTTGAATGAAAAGCCAAATTTACTATAGCATGAAATAAAAAGTCTTATAATATCTTAATTTCAACTGGAAATATGATATATATAAAAATCGTGTACATTTTTGCGGGACACTCTGTAAAGTATGTAAAACAAGTACAGTTTTCTTGATATTAGTCGAGAAGCATTTTTTCAGAGCACAGGAAGGCATTTCTGAACTTTGAGGATAGCGCTGATCAGTTACTAAAGCAGAATGATCATTAATAAAATTGTCGTTCGAGGATAAATATGTGATTCATCACTCGTTTAGTTTTGCAATAAGAATTTCTGAAAGAAAAAGAACTGGGGAAAAGTTTAGTTAAGAATAAATCTAGTTTCATGTTTACCTTAGATCGTTTAGCACAACCATTTTTACTCTTATAATTGGTCTTAAGTCAATAGGTAACTGTATTTTATGCTGCATATGTGTGTCAAATTTTTCTACTTTCATTACGTAATTTGCACTGACTACTGATATACTCCATACATAGAAACGTAGTGCCATTACTGCTGATGAGCAAGTGCTGAAAATGTTCAAGTTTTCTTTCCCCGTTGATTGCACTAGCGTTAAATTTTGACGCTCTTGTTCTGCCCATATTCTTGACAATATTTTGTGCCAAAGAGGTGGAAAAAAGCTTACAAAACTACGGGCATTCATACTGCATGAATTGTGTGGCGTATTACACGTGTCACATTTTTAATTTATGAACAACTGTCGAAATAACTAGACTCGGCACTGGAAACTTTCGTCAATAAATCGTCAGTTGGAGCAACAACATTTATTTTTGCACGAATTTCCGTTTCTGAAAGCACAAAACTCTTCACATATAAAATAATCCAAGAGTTTTTCAACCGGTCTCGATGCGATAAAAATTTTCATATTATTTAGGGTTCGTAAGAGAGTGATATGTCTTTTCAAGGCATCCTATTGCCATTGAAGTCTCAATTATTTAGCCTCGGACAAAAAAAGTATTTGTGTCTCAATAAACATGTTAGTAATATTCGGCAAAATATGTTGAATATAGACATAAAATTGCGCACAAAATTTGTAAAATTATATTCAGGTGAGTAATTAGAGAGCTTCAAGGAACCATGAAGTTAAATTTGTATGATGCTCGCTACAATTGCAGGTGTTAATGCATTTTGATTTTATAAAACTGTGCACAAAATCATGTTATGACCAATTTTTCAGATGAAAACTTATTGATTTTATTATAATTATTGAAAATAATTTGAAGACATTTAATCATAAGCATTGCTATTATTATTACAACGTACCTCGACACACACTGAGTGAAGAAGACGCATCTTGGAGCAGCGGTTCCGTTCACTCTTTCTTATCAAATCTACTGAATAAACAGCTGGGTCTAATTCAAGTCAAGATATAAAATTGTCGCAATACTCGGATACCTGAAAAAAAAGATTATCAATGGAACACAATAAGTTTAAACTGATATTTTCGGCTCATCTCCCACAACCAACGTCTGAAAAGAAAACTATGACAGCTTCACCTGCATCAAATTTTTAAGCTGGAAAGTTGAACTCTAACACCAGCATCTCGGATGCCCATCGCAGTTGCTTTCCAGTCGACCGCCTCACACGTTAGTGAGCATCGGTGTTGGATCTGCCCTCGCAGTCAACAGTGCGTTTTGTCCAGGTGCACTTCCAGGTGTGCAGTTTATTCAAACCTTTGGAAATATCGAGCCATAATTTACCACATCAATCGGTGATTTTAGATTGATCAGAGCTCGCATCTGGATAATTACCCTGGTCACATAAGAGACTAGTCAACTCGATAAAAATATCGTGGGATATTGACAAAACGGTTGTTGTTGTCGTCATAACATTCGTGTCATAGAGCTATTCCACGTGTAATAAACAAATGGATTGCCAGAGAAATGGAGAAACATGTTTGAAAACGTATTCAAATAAATAGTTTGATTCCAAACATTCTGTGTAATTGAACATCGATGAATTTTGCTAAAACTTTTCTAGCTACTTCAAAATAGCTAATAAAGCAACCGGCAACTCTGAAACTAGAACATAATTCTGAAATCTAAGAGTAACTTCGATACTGAGATGTAATCTTCGTGTCCTAGAGCTGTTCCACGTGTGATAAACAGCTTGATTGCCACAGAAATCGACAAACATGTTTGAAAACGTGTTCAAATAAATAGTTTGATCCCGAACATTCTGTGAAACTAAACATCGATGAATTTGGTTGAAACTTTTCTATCTACTTTAGAATAGCGAATAAAGCAACTGGCAACTCTGACGCTAGATGGTAATTCTAAAATTTAAGAGTAACTCTGAAACTGAGAGGTAATTCTAAAACTGAAAAGATTGGATTTCTTATAACAACAAACACACGTGAAATTTTAGAATTTTCGATCTACCACAACTTTACTTTGATCTATCGTTATTTTAGTCTTTAGAGTAGATGACATGTTCAACTTTTAGTTGTAATTTTCTAGTTTTTCTCTGATAAGTGAAGTTCGATCCTATTTACTGTTATTGTGTCTTCAGTTAACTACAATAACGATATAGATTTAATAGACTACCAGCATACTAAATAACAATCTAAAGTTTCACTCTGATTCACATATTAGATTTCAATATTTTGGCCATTCTGTTGAAAACTCAAATTGAAACATGATGTTGCATGCAACTTGGTTCGAGTGAACATTTTTTTAGCAGTTTTTGCATACTTCTAATTTTAAAGTTTGCTTCAAGTGTGATAACATCACCATAGTTTGTGATGTTTACAACCATTATGTTTCTTTCTACCACTTAAGGACCTTGACTATAAGGCATTTCAAAAATTAATGTTATTTCATGTGTTAACGTTATAAGAATATGAAGTCTTTGTTTCTCATTCGTTCTGTTGTATGAGTCAGACCATGTGTGTGGACACACTGACAGGTGTACTCGCTGTAAGACACGTGTACTTTGCTGAGAACTGATGCAGTGTGAGAAACTGATCATGAACAGTGTTGGAAAATGCTAGAACCTCGTGGAAACAGCTAGCTAGCATTAATGTTCTTTTCTAAATAGAAATAGCATTCCAGCACGTTGTCAAACTACGAGAAAAGAACGGGCAGCATGTTGAAATTGAAAAAATAACACAATTCCTGAGTTTTTATACGTGAGCTATTTATAAATATATTCATTCGTCCTATAAACTTTTAAATATGACGAACAGAAATATTTAAGTATGAAATGTTGAACAAAAATGATACAATAAGACTAATAAATTAATATACAAGGTGTTGTAGAATTCTTTGAACAAACTTTAGCCTAAGCCGGTTTCTGCGGGTTAAAAATCATAATTTACTCTAAGGAGGGGTATCCAAAAATGTTTTAGTTTAAGAGTTACACAGACTTCAAACGTGGAAGCACAATTTTATTCAACTGTTCACCTTTGCATCTCAATTCTCAGCTGGCAGGCTACTGCACTCGACAGCAAAGATAATTTGTCCAGCAAAGATATTTGTACTTGTGGTGTTAGTCTACACTGGGCAGTCGGTCTACAGCACCGCTATGAATAATAATGTACCAACGACTGAATAGTGAACTTGCAGATATCCATTTAATTTATGGTATGACGTACGGCACTTCTATGAAGGCTGCGAGAATGTACAGTGAAAGATATCTGAGCCGGCATGGGCCTGTGCATCAAACATTTGCAGTCATAGGAGACAGCGTGACGCTGGATCATTCCGCGTTGCAACACAGATGCTGGCTGCTTCAGAAAAGTTCGAGACACGGAGATGGTGAACGAAGTACCGTAACATTTTCATAGCGATCCAACACCGAGCACGCTCGCTGCAGCGAATGTTTTCCCTGCAAGTCACAGTACGGTGGGGTGTGTGCTACACAACAACATTCAACATCCATTTAACATTCAGCGTGTTCAGAGCTTAAATGATGACGCTCATCCTCAAACGTGTTCAATTTGCGACGTGAATTTTGCAACAAGGACAAGAGCCCAATTTTGCATCAAAGCTTCTTTTCGCAGATGAAGCAACATTCACGCGAGAGGGATTATTCAATACACATGTATAATCTACATTTGTGATACCACATCAATCAATATCGTACACGGGAAAGTAGCCGTCAAGTTAAATTCTCCATAATTTTGTGGACGGGCATTGTTGACAACTATCTCATCAGCCTTTGCATCTTGCCAAGAAGACTTACTCGACGCAATTATTGGGCGTTTCTTGACGAAGTTCTACCTGGGTAATAGATATTTCCCGGGCGATTCGCTCGGAATTGTAATGCAAATTAATCACTCTCCTCGTCCATCATTCTAAAATCTAAAGCGTGCTCTGTAAATACATATAGAGTTCTCTTGATAGATGAAAAAACTTTCAAAACGCTCAATTACCATTCATGAGTAGGACAAACTGTTCATACCAAAAGTGAGCTCACAAATACCTTGTACAATCTAAGAGCAATCCATGGATTTGGTGACTGAACGAAAATTACATGTTTTTAAGATAATATTCAAATCACCGAGAAACTGGAAAAATAAGAAAATTTTGATGTTTGAGTATACGTTTACTTTAGCACATAATATAAGCCCACGACATTTTCTAGAACACATATGAGTCCACTACAACTAAACATGCTCAGTCATTAAGTTTCATTTATGCCTTCACATTTATAATGTAGTTCCCAAAGCAGACTGCTGAATTAAAACACAGTGAGTGATGTTGCATTCAAATTCATTGAGCAAAAAATGAATCAATTGAACAGCAGAATTTAGCCACTGTTGGCAGGAGAAGAGCAGGAGAGCGAGTACTGAACTGGATGTAGTCTTTATATTGAGTCGTATGATGCACCTCGTCTTTGCTCATCAGGGTTGTCAAGTAATACACAGTGCAGCAACATAACTCCCTATTTTTTAAAAGAATTTCCTTCAGAAAAGGAAGTCATCTTGCCGCACCCTGTGCTTTAATTCATTCAGAAGGGAAGCTCCGAGCTACTGTGCCCTCGCTCTCTCAGCTCCCTGCACCAAAATCCGCAATCAATAAATGTGCAAGCGTCATGATATGTGAATTCATGCAAACCACGGATCTGAAACTGGAAGTCCATGTTAGTGTGCTGTGTCGAGTATATCTGCCGAAACAACATCGAACTGATATTTACTACCAGCTTGGTCGACTGGTGAGCGAACCTGCTTGCGAGCGGAAAGACCCGGGTTCGAATCCCGCTGCCGACATGGTTGACGCGGCTAGAAATACGGCATGGGACTTGGGTAAACAACCGAATAATTATCGAAGTAATTATTCGACCCAAGAATGGACCAGAAGGTTCGTTCCTATAGCCTCATTCTATTCTATTCTATACTATGCGCATAGAATAGCGATTCGTACGTGGGTATGGGCAATTTATCAAATTTCCATTGCGGCACTCGAGCTTCAATGTACGAGCATCATGATATTACCTCGAGCATTGCAAGTCTCAAATGTTCAAAATACTGTTCTGTATTTTGCACCTTAAGTATCCTGCTATCAAGATAACAGAGAAGTTTAGTATACTCGTATGGAAAGTCTTCACAACAAACAAATGAGATCAATAAATATTAAATTTCTAACCTTCGATCAATTTCAAGAACTCCGTGCTGCTTTAACGCCTGTATGGGTAGCGTAGGCTATATTCGAAAAAGTTCCGCCTCCATACGAAGCGTCTTATTCCAATTACAATTACCAGTAAAGTTTCTTAAACGTTACTTAATTCAGTACACGAGAATTACGCATGCGTGGGTGGAGACCACGACAGCTGTAATATTAGGGAAAACTTCGACAGTTGTCCCAAAAATTTTACGACAATCCGGAAAAATTTAAAAGCAGAAATATTATTTAGAAAACTAAACTTGTTATATGGCAGGAAAAGTTCTGCATTTTGCAGGGTTCAAATTTTACGGTTGTGGTATAAAGAAGAATTTTGGCGATACACGTGACTAGATCTCCAGCCGTCTACATCTAAAACAAGGAAAATTTCTCCATTAACTCATCATACACGAGCACAAAATAACAAAGTATTGTCGACCAGTCTCTCACTTCAGTGCTGTACAGCACATGGAAGCTATTGTGTGGTATTATAGTTGCATCTCCAAATATGCATTCAGGACGGGTTTAACACATCGACGATCACGGCTGTGCAATATGTACAGATAACAAAAGTTAAAGTGTGTCATGAACAGGACAGTATAAATTTGTTTTGCTAAATAAAATTGAAACATTTGACTCTCTGCTTCTGCAACAATACTTATGAAGTAAAAATACATACATTTTCTCTACTACATAGAATAGAACAATTTGGCACACTGCTGCTGCATCAGTGGACAGCTGATGACGTCACACGTACTGCCTCTACGACACGTGTCATGGCTACAGTGCTCTGGTAAATACTTCACATTCATGTTAGACAAAACATTCCCAATTCAAATACATTAGTGACAGAAAACATCAATGAAAAATATTTGATACCACACTCTCTGACTTTTTGCAAGGTTAAACACAATTATCCATGGTGACGCAAGTAACATTCCATTGGCAGTTTTAAATCAGTAGTCATTGACGCTTGTACCATAACAAATTGTGATCCATCGCTTCAATACTAAGCATAGAGTTGTCACACATGTAATAGGGCATCTTTAATTAGGTATTACAGTCTCTCAGCCACATTATTCTTTTTAGTCAATGTAAGACGATGACAGTAACATCGTTTTGCCAGAAAATTGATTGCATACATGAAAATTTGAAAAAGAAGCAAGTCAAACTAGTGAATAAAGACGACCTCATTTTTCTCCACGATAATGCAAGTCCTCACACTCCTCAGGCTGCAGTCAAAATTGCAAACCTTGAATTACAGTATTTGTAATATTCTCTCCATTCTCCTCATACCTACCCACTTATTATCACTTATTTAAGCTCATTAAGTTTTTAGTACGCAATAAAACATTCTTAAAAAGAGAAGCGGTTATAAAGCATTCTGACATTGTATCATGACCAAGGATGATTTTTTAAAAAGATGAAATATCTCACTCGGATTAAACGTCTTAACTGATCATGGATTATATTTTGGTTAAATAAATCAGTTTTCAAACACTTCTCAATTATTTTATAACACCCCGTTCAATTATATCTCATGCATGACAATCTAATATTATGAAAGCAAGTGTTCAAGGCAAAAAATAAGTAACCATGTCTCTAACATTCATTATTTAGACCACAGCGCAGCGGTAAAACGAAAATATCACTGGAGAACTGGTCACTTGTTATGATCTAAAGAAGCAAGCGACTTTGTTTACCAGGGTTTTACCTCTGGTTTATGGAAATACTGAAGCTAAAAGAATTCTCGTTGCATTTCAATTCTGATATTAATTTAAGATATTGTGGTAATAAAGCAATATTCGAAGTCATTTCGTACATCTGCACGCAAAAAAATAATTTAACCATTGTTTCTTAAGACAACACGTGGCTTTAAAATATGTAACTTCAAAACGCCTCTCCACCTCGAGGCGTATGCTCAAACCACTCGAGAATGACTAAGAAACATTCGTGCATGTCATCTATGATAAATGCAATCAGTAGCTTGAAATTACTGTTGCTTCCGTAAATATTACATTAAAGCTAGGACAAGTATTAGTCTAGTGTGTTTCTTTGGTGAATATTACATTTAATCTAGAACAAGTATTAGTCTAAAGTGTTTCTTTGGTAAACATTACATTTAATCTAGAACAAGTATTAGTCTAAAGTGTTTCTTTGGTAAATATTGCATTTAATCTAGAACAATTATTAGTCTAATGTGTTTCTTCGGTAAATATTACATTCAAGCTAGGACATACATATATCACTCTAATGTGTTTCTTAGTTTCTTTAGTATACTGCACACCTATTCTTACAGAGCTTTAATATTTCTTCACTGGCAATATGAAAACGTGAAATTGTTTTTGGAGAACATAATATCAAAAAAATTGACATCAATTCTGTATTACAGTCGCAGTTCATGTTGCTTCAATGAGGACACGACTGCGCAGTTCATGTTGCTTCAATGAGGACACGACTGCGCTGTTCATGTTGCTTCAATGAGGACACGACTGCGCAGTTCATGTTGCTTCAATGAGGACACAACTGCGCAGTTCATGTTGCTTCAATGAGGACACAACTGCGCAGTTCATGTTACTTCAATGAGGACACAACTGCGCAGTTCATGACTTTCATTCGCTCAAGAACGAACGATGGCCACTTCAGCGATGAAGAAGCCAGAATTCTGACAAAGAATGCATCAATCATTTGTGGAATAAAACAAATAAATATGTACCTCTTTTTAAAGCTTTGATATTTAGCAAATATTTCTACGAAATGAGGCATTTTTCAAGACCCATGTCTAAACCTGCACTACTGTACAATTAATAATGAAATTAAACTACGGTTATCAAATGGAGTCTCGACAAATTTAGTTGTTTTACTCGTTTCGATTTTTTCTCAAATACATATCTCAAACGAAGAAATTCTTTACATTACTGTTCAAATTTTCAATTAATTCTTTTACCATACCTGGTATAGTGTAACAATTAAATAACAATACATGGCATTAAGCAACAACTAAATAAAAAGGCAAGAGTCGCCTGCAAAGCTGAGTTTGAAATGTAGTCAGAAAATAATGATCATAACTTGTGGGGAACGGAAATTTCATGCAAAACTGGATTTGATCTCAATAATAGACAACGTAATTTCAAAAACTTATAAGCATAATTATAAGAACTTTTTTCGAGCCTACAATTGTACTCTAAGTTAAATAATAACTGTTATGTCCACAATAGAGAATTAGGAAGTGAGACAACAAAGTAGGAAGCAGAATTTCAAAATATACTGGCAAATGAACAGTTTTATGGAACATGATTTTAAAAATTAACACTCTGTGCATACTTTTAATTTATAATCTGAGGCTGAGAACACCAATTTAGGAACTACAGCATAGAAAAAAAATAAGCTTATACCATTAATTAGTTCTCATGATTGAAGCTTGTACCATTAATTTTCTCCCACAAATGAAGCTTGTACCAACAATTTACTCTCATAAATGAAGCTTGTACCATCAATTTACTCTAATAAATTATTTTGCAATTAAATTTTTATAATCTACCTGCAAGGGTTTTTCGTCCATCAGAAGGCCCCAGTCAATGTTCACGTTGTTCGTAAGCCCATTCTTTTTATTAACATGGAATAATCATTCATTTTATATAAGAAACGAGCGAAGACATCCATCGGAGTCCAGAGAACACTTCCAGCAAGAGCTGCAGTGGAACACAGGGTGTCAAGTTTAGTGAGTTTTGCAGCTGTGCTGGTAGCTCCATCACGACCACCTGTGCTGACCACCACAACCACACAGCGCAGCAAAGAACCAATTTACTGGTGGCACTAGTGGCGCCAGTGGTGACTAGTGGCAGTAGTAGTGATTAGTGGCACTAGTGGTGATGAGCGACACAACGGATTGAGGCACCCGCGATGACTAGTGACAACCTTGGTAACTAGTGGCACTCACCGTGTCTGGTGGTATCATGAGTAAATTATGGCACAAACAGTAACTGGTGGTGTCAACAGTAATTAGTGGCACCAGCAGCAACTGCGATGAATAGTAGCGTCTGCTATGATTAGTGGCACCCGCAGTGACTAGTGACACCTGCCGTCACTAGTGGTATCTACCACAACTAGTGGCACCGTCTCTGGAGAGCGATCAGCCAGCTTGCCACTTGTAGGTAAGCCAATTTTAGGTCATGCTGGTTATAGTGCAACGACATTACGCAGCAAAATTCTCTGCCCTTCTGAACTATGTCTCACAAAGCTCAACCAAAATGATAGAAGCAGCATCACGTCGAGTGTTTTAATAATACTTTGCTTCAGCGTCAATTACACAGCCCAAACAACCATTTCTTAGGTTCAGGGAAGTCGTTAACATTTTTTATTAAGTAATTACCCTAGCGCAGAGTAGAATATTTAAAAACATCACTCAGAGCTGTGCAAAATGTTTAGCATCACTACAAGCGGTGCAGAATATTTAATACAAACAGCATCTTGAATTTACTGTTGCCTTGGTAAATATTGCATAGAAGCTAAATAAGACAAGTATTAGTTTAATCACTCTAGTGTGTTTCTTTGGTAAATGTTACATTCAAGCTAAGACAAGTATTAGTCTAATGTGTTTTTTTGGTAAATGTTACATAGAAGCTAAGACAAATATTATTCTAATGTGTTTCTTCGGTAAATATTACAGAATATCTAGCATCACATCTTTAGCATCTCTCCAAGCTGTACGGGATATTTAATACGCCCAGTAGCTTCAATTTACAGTTGCTTTGGTAAATATTGCATTCCACATAGGAAAACTATTAGTCTAATGTGTTTCTTCGGTAAATATTACAGAACATTCAGTATCACTTCAAGCTGTGCAGAATATTTAGCATCTCTTCAAACTCTGCAGAATATTTATGTAATGTGTTCTATTATGTTGATGCAAATTTGTTATCAATGGACTGAAAAACTGTTGTCCATCTGGACTAGCAAACTTGATTAGTAGAAAGTTACACAACAACAACTTGATACAATTTCCACAACAAATAAAAACTTTACATTTAAATGTTTGCAGTCCGATATTATTACTGCAAAATACCATTCAGCAGACGTAAATTTTGAAAATTTCCCTATTTTCACCTAAATTTCACTGCCTTAACTTTCATTGCAGTCCTTTGCTTAAAACTTCCTACTCGTCTCAGTCTCTTTATTTGGTTTTCAACATTGAATTGATCCAATGGAAACTGTCAAGTTTAGAGCTTGATGGTTTACTTGTCTTCTTCCTTCAGTAGCTGTGACGTCAAACGCTCGACGGCCTTCCAGGCAAAGACCATGTCTTCCGACTCCGTGAAGCGCGAACAAACAGCCAATCTGTGGGAAGAAGACTACTTGTCTTATGAACAGAAAAATCTTAACTGGACACACGCCTGATATGTTGAAATGTACATGACTGAAGCAGCATGTTTTCCACAACGTGTCAAAATATCAGAGTGACAATTATTTCTCACTAAAAATAACGGAATAGGAGCTCAGGTATAATTATGCCAAGCATTTTCTGCAATGTGGAAGCTCCAATGACTAATCACAAATACATGAAAATCTTGTCAAAGAGGGAAGAAAGTAACAGTTATCAGTAGTCATGTATGATCCTTGGATAACGTTTGTCAACCGGAGGCCCGTGGCTTTCGTAGGCCATCAAAGGTTAAACAACGCTGTGCTACACGATGGGCCAACTTCCTAGTTATGGACACCTAAAATAGTCACAAAGTCTGTGTTTCTGGAACACCTGCCCGCGCAGCACAGGTGTTTATCTTTTCAATCATGGTTTTAACAAAGACAAATGAGTATAAAAGAGTCAACAATCGTCTTTCACATTCATCTTCCTTTGCAAAATAAAGTCTCAGTATTAAATAACAATCTGAGAGCTCCGCAGTAATGAATCTTCAAAATCCTAGGATCACATAGTGGGAGCTAATTTATAACTTCATAATTTTACATCAGGATCTTCATATTAGAAAATTACTGCATTGCTTAATCTGAAAAAATTCAGGATTGCTTAATTGCTGAACTTAAACTTGCTGGTCAAAAATATTTTTGAAACGTAAACAATACATAGAATGTTAAAAGTATTTAGCCCATCGATTTTTCATCAGCACATACAGATTTGTATGAACAGGTGCTAAATCAAAAGAAAACAAGTACGGTCTAAACAGAGCACAAACAATTGTGAATTGTTCTCGTATGACCCACCATTTATTTACGTTGTTGGCACTTCGTTCTGTACATTTGCACCATAGACTTGCGTGTCACGTATACCAAACCACTAACTGTGTCTTGCATGAAATCATGCCGCTTTCATGATTTGTAAGTCGCCTACCATCAGTTAAAAATTGACTGGAGAATTAGTTAAGTTTAACAACAAACACCCACTAAGCAGAGGAATCCCTTATACGTGCAATCAGCTTTAAGAAATAATATCCTGAGTATTTAGGATATGAGCGTATGGTGTTAAATGCTCAAATGGGCTTCTAATGAATAAGTAAAACCTCCTTAAGTGATTCTAGTGTGGAGACATACGACTGCCGTCTTAAGAGAGCACGTCACCTGAGGAAGTAGACACCCGCAACCTCCGATGCCACGAGATGAATCGCGCCATCTTCGTTGATGCGCTTCACGAGACGCGCGTTGAATGCGTTTAGATCGTACTTGGACACCTGCGAGGGAATACACATAAAATTTAATGAATTTGATGTCATAATATTGCTAAATTAACTCAATCGTAGTTTCAAGTAACAGAATCATTTGAAAAGATTAGACCAGAGAAGAGAATTTGTTTTGACTGGAACTTGAGTTCATTTATAGCCAGTACAACTTTCACATCAGAAATGTTCTCAGAAATGCAAGGCCATATGAGTGACAGGATTCTTTCTGTGTCATTCAAATGGTCTCACAGCATAGCATTAGACCCATTGCTTTTTTAATATACTAATTTTTCTCCAATAAATCCTAAAATTTTTAAAGTTTCTGTGGATCAGATCAGAGAGCGTTAGTTCTTACTTCTAGGTTCAATCAAAACTCATTTGCAACAGCAGCAGAAACGCTGAAGAATACGACAAATATTGGAAAAATGAAGTCCGCATAGCACGCTCTCTCGGGAGCGTGATAGGAGCAAGTACATTCTAGTTTATCTACTCCATATATTGTTGACTCAGTCATCTTCATCACTTATGACAAAGTTTTGAAGTAGAATACTTGAACGTAGAGATCCGAAACGTAGAAAGCTGTGACGTGGAAGATTTGAGGGTAGTCAATGTTGGTGAGCATTTTCGGATGCTAATGGAGACGAGCGTACGTGGTTGTGCAGACGGAAGACTGTCGCTGGTTCCATCAGTCATACCATACGAATGTACGAGTATGTAGCGTTAGTAGAGATGGGCGTCAGGGCTTCCTTCCGTCGTAAACCTATGTGGTTGCTGGCATTTTGTCCACTCGTAGGCAGGAATGCTGTTGTTCTCGCCGTGCTCTCTCATGCATAAATGAAAACTTCATATGCTACTGCAGTGCCTTATGAAGCCTTATGGTTCCGTTCTGATTGGGGGTTAGTTCTGATTGAGATAGTTATCAGTGTAATGCGAGCTAACGATACACTGCCCGCTCATGATCTACATCTCACATTGGTCATGAAATTTACCCACACCTCACGTTGGCCCCAAGAGAGACAAACTTTTCATATAAGCCACGAGGATTACTCACATCACATATTAGCCATAACAATTACACACATCTCATATTTGTCATATGCATAACCCACATCTCGCCATGTCCTAACATAACCCAGTGGCACTCAATTGGCGGACCACAGTCCAAATCTGGACCACCAAGTGCCATTTTTTGAACCTCAGTACCTCCTCTTAAAAAAAATGCTCCTCAAAAGTATGTTAAAAAGCGAGTAGTATTATTTCAAATCTAGAATTAAGGAGCATATTTTGTCGATTAAGATGCTGGAACTTGTAATTTAAAAGAAATTCTGTACTCATACCAGATTCATATGCCCAAATATTAAACTAAGACTATCGTCTGAACCTTTGACATGTGGGAAATTGTGTTGTTGGAGCGTCTCAAACAGTAATTGAGTACCCGTGATATAACCCATACCTTGACCCTGAAGCAGACGAGCCCAAGGCGCACAGGGCAGATGATCTCAAAGCGACTGTCTGCTCGGACAAGCTGCTCAAACTGCCGCGCTAGAGCCACCTGTAGCAGATGTATTTCATGAGAGCAGCTGGAAATTAACAAAAACGAGGTCCAGTAGTCGACTACTGCAGACGTAATTCGTAGCACTAGCTGAAAATTAAAGAAAATAAAGCCCCATGGTCACCTACAGCAGACAATACTTAGGAGGCCAGTACAAATTGATAATAACGTAGACTTCAAATTTACGGTTTTAAATAGTATTGGCCGGAAATATATACAAACTATGTCACAGAAAGATTCACCATCAGTTTTCCAACAAGTCAAAAAATAAATAAAAAACAAACAACGAAAAACAGTTTATTCCAATACCGTTGATACAATAAAATATTCAACACTGGATTTTAAAATGTTTTGTCAGTAATAACAATAGAGATTGAATGACTATTAACACTGTGTAACACAATTTTTAGGAGATGCTCACTACAAGTAAGACAAGAGATAGATGTTGAATGTCAGCTCGGAAATAAGAGATGTCTAAGGGTTGGGACAGTCGAGTGAGAAAGCAATCACTACTGTACTCATGACGTTAGAAGTCGTACTGCATGTTCTGTTTTTTCAAACTCCTCTCTGAGTTGGGTCGTTGAATTATTTACCGTATTTGACGGCATATAGCATGCACTATTTTTCCAAACTTTGGGTCAGAAAATCGTCCTGCGTCTTATAAATCGTAGGTGAAGTTTGAGACCTCCCTTTGGCTTGGGCCAATCTTCTCTCTGACGCTCACTAACCCAGCTTACGCTCAGTACTTCGTCTTACATGCCGTCTTCGTCTTCGAGTTTTATATGCCATCAAATACGGTACCTAAGTTATTTACGAATTTGTCTGGGTTGTAGGAAGTTGACACTCACGTGCTTACGGATGTGGTCCTGCAGGCCGGCCTTGCCGTACATACGCATCACGAACCACAGCTTCAGGGACCTAAAGCGTCGGCCAAGCGGCAACTGCCAGTGCTGCCAAAAATTTAGCCTTAATAATTCATTCGTAATGAACTATACTCATAAATTCGAAACTATCACTTGTAATGAACTATATACACGAATCATGAATTATCACTCGTTGTGAACTAAATTCTTAAATTGTGAACTATCATTCGGAATGTATAGCTTACATGTATAATTGACTCGCAATGAACTAAATCTTTTCATTCATTTGTTGCAGAATTTTTCATAATTAAATTTGCACAAATATATCTTTGAATTATTGTGTTTAAGGGAACACATTTTTTCGTTATACTTCTTCGGAGCATTGTATGCATCTAAAATTTCCAGAATATGGAGTTCGAAATTGCATGATATCTTGCGCCATCTTAAATGACCCGTAGTGAGCAACATTGTGTACCAATACTAAAATAATGCAATTAAAATAAAACTGACGTTCAAATCCTTTAAAAAAGCTTTTGCAACTCCAATGAAAGTTACGTCATTGAAGTCTATGAATAACGTACTTCAATAAGGAGGAAAACTTTCAAACTAACGAACATTGTAAACTTCCTTTTTCTCGAAAAAACAGGATTTCATTCTGGATTTACGTTACAGTGAAAGAAATTTTAGCATTCCATTGAAAATATATGAAGTTTGTGGTGAATTTCGAGCATTTTCTGACAAAGAATTTCCCAGAATTTCTGAACACGCATGATGCGAGCGCCGTTATGGCGTTGCAAAGAAGAGCCAGAAACTCATTTTGACTTGCAACTTTAATGCAGAGCTCGAAAAATGTATGAAATTTTGTATATATGGTATATATGTATGGAATCCCGCCTGGAAATTGTCTGGAAGGACACAAAAAGTTATTTGGAAGTATTGACTATGATGAACCTGGTCTTTAAATTACCTCACCAATAGCGTTCTGTTTCACGTCTTCAACCTCGTTTTCATAATTTCAGTTTATTGCAAGAGCCAGAGAGGGACTCCTAAAAAACTTGCCGCGTGTCCTGAATGCATGGGAAATATTGAACCTCTTGTCAGTGCTCGTCGTATTTATATCTGGATACCCAATCTGCCTGAGAGATGTCATAGCATTTTGTGCTGCGCAACTGAGAGTACTGCACTGCTGGAAAATTCATGACCTCACTGAGGAAGTTATCTGGAAAAAGCCACCATGTTCACCCTGAATGTAATTACCCTCTCCCTGGACGGAGTCACCCTCACCCTGGACGAAGTTACTCGTATTCTGGAAGAAGTTACCAGCATCTTGGACTCAGCTACCCTCACTCATGATGGAGTTACTCTCACCCTGTAGTCCGGAGCCATCGGGTCAGTCTGGTGCTGGTGCCGGAGGTACACAGGATCCACATGGAACGCATCCACAACCTCCTCTGACTTGCGAATCCTGTAAATAAATTTTTCTAGTTATAGCACGCATCCTTCGTGGGTATCCACCCCTCCTCCTCCGTCTACCTAAGATCAAGAGAAAATGTCCTTTGATTTCTTCCAGTCCAAGAAAAATTAAATGTCATTTGTGGAGAAATTATTCAGTCATATCAGGTTGTAACGAAAGTTCTGTCTATTTTTTGGGTTATAATTTTTGGGCATTATTACATCAATTCAATTGATAAATGGCATATATGTATATGAATATCCATTTAAATCACTAAAATAATATTTTTCTTTCGGATTTTCATAAAATTATTATAATGAATAACTAGTGTTGCCCAAACGCACACTCCAAGTAAAGAACACGTTTGTCATATTTTACTGTATAAATTTTAGAAGGGAAATACAGCAATTTGAGCAACAAGATCCCTCAAATGCACTCATGGGAATGATGTAGTGAATGAAAAGACCCGTAGAAGATAATTTTCCCGTTTCAAAAAGGATGACTTCAGTCTAAAGCAGGGGTCACCAAACTTTTTTCACAGTGGGCCGGATAACTGAAAGAATGACGAGCGCGGGCCGCATAATCATTCTGTTCAATACTTGCAAGCCAGAACGAAAGCTCTGGGAAAAAGACAAAAACTAAGTTAAAAAAAAGACGTCAGTTCAACGTCGACGGGCCTGGTGAACTAACGTCGCGGGCTGGATTCGGCCCGCGGGCCGTAGTTTGGTGACCCCTGGTCTAAAGGATGAACCAAGAAACAAACGCTTCAAATGACTCAATTCTGAGGAATTTCAGGTTGTCATTGATGAAAACCCTACCAGTAGAACTAACTAGAGAACTGAGTAATGAGTTTAGGTTTTATCATTTCACGATGTATGATCATACAGCCACATTAAACTCTTTGTTCAGTTCTCTATTTGTATTCTGGACGGAGTTACCCGCATTCTGGACGGAATTATAATCACCCTAGACGAAGTTACCCGCATTCTGGACGGAGTTACCCTCACCCTGGACGAAGTAACCCGCATTCTGGACGGAGTTACCCTCACCCTTAACGCAGCTACCCTCACCTTACGTCTTTCTCCATGTGGTATACTCATAATTTTTATGCACCATCGTTCTAAGTTCTGAAAAGAATGTTATGTTAGTGAATGATGAAATATGATATCAATGTCCCAAATGCACGAGGGATTTTTTTTAGCCTCCGATGTGCTATAAAAAAGGCAAATTTACATAATATGATAATTTTACTACCAAAAGTACTGTAGGGTCTCACTTATTTCGCTAAATAATCACCAAAACGGTTGAGGTATTTGTCATATCGTGACACAATTCGATGAGCATCGGTCGTAGTGGCATGTTGAGTTGTCCGTACCTCGAGCAATCAGGCTGCATTCATTTTGGCGATTATGTAGAGAAATATGTAAGACCCTACAGTACTTTTTTAATAAAATTATTATGATATGTAAATTTACTTTTTTTTTATAGCTCATCGGAGATGGAAAAAATAGGCCTCGTAGTATCAATGTCAACGTAATTTATGCTACACTCCTTACATCATCAGCAAATTCTTATGAAGCTTCTGAATATAGAGTTCAACCCCGTGATTCAATCAACGTAGAATATTTCCATTTAAACTTTCGCCCAGTGATTTAGTGAAGAAATAACTCAAAACTTCTTAAATAAAGCCACTTACCACATGGCAGAGCAGTCGAAATTGACCAGCAGCCACTTGTGGGGGTTGAAGTTGAACGAATCGACGACTTCGATGCCCTCCATCGGCGCCCTCAACTCCTCGCACACAAATGATGCACCTGACAGGTGTTGTTCAGGTGGGCAATTAGCAGGTAAGATGTGACAAGTGTTCAGTTACTAGTGAAAATGTTGGGCTTCTATGTGACGAGTGATACTACGCTAGGGTACCAATTTTGTTCCTCTATCTTTTGGCTGTGTAAGTGGAATATTATTTTTAAGGGTTGGCCACTAACGAAATGAAATAGAAATACTTGAAAACAATGTCAGAATTGAAAAATAATTTGCATGGTCGTTATGTGTTTTATTTGCAAGTTATCTTTACCCAACAATTTGTATATAACTTTGATCTATATTGAGGGTTTTGGGATTAGTCACTAAGAAAAACACACGCTTCACAGCATAACCGGTAATATTCGAGTTATACATGCACTTTCAAACTAAGACTACAGTAATGGGGAAGTACATCGGAATGTTTGTAGCATACGATATAAAGACCAGGCATTCGAAAAAATCCAAACGTGCAGTGAACTGAGACGGCGCATTTCCTTCTCTAAATTGGCAATTAGTTTTAATTTCGAGTCATGGCCGACAGCCATTTTATTTTATAATTACTAACCAAAGGAACTGAACTCGAATTACTGCACTGTACTCCTTTCTCAAAACTCAAAGTTTCACGCGTTCACCCCTGGGATAATAAAACGAGCATTTTTCGCAGAGTTTGCAGGAAAAGTACATGCACAATGAGTTTTTTAAGAGAGCAAAAAACACCTGCATAAGCAGCGTCGACGTGGATCCAAACGTCCGGGAACGAATAACACACGTCTCCAATTTCTCTAAGGTTGTCAAACGCACATGTACTTGTCGTACCAAGAGTGACCACGACCTGGAAAACGCAAGACCATATTAAATATGTATCTCACTATCTGCCTATATGATGATTCTAAAATATAGAATACAGACGATTCATGAGTTGAACCAGTTAATTATGCACTGCCCAAAAAAAAATGTTTGGGGTTCGAAATTTGTGTTTTCTCGAGTATTTTCACCTTCTGAATTCAAAAATTACTCTAAAAATGACTGATAAACCCTTGCTTTGGAGATACAGTGACGTCATTTTTACGTGTTTTTTATATTTTGAGGGAAAGTTTATTTTTGGGAGTTGTCACACCTCCCAACTAACATAACAGAGCGTTTCCCAGATGTTTGCAGGTCACAAACATTATAACTGTTGCTGTGGCTATGAGTTTCATATTAATAAAGTTTTTCCCCTAATTTCTGTTTGTGGAGGGCTTATGAAATGTAAAACTTGTAACATCAAAACGCCACGAAAATATGTAAATTTAGTAAATAATTTCTGTTATCCGAAGGTTTTCTTCAACTTCTGATGAACTATAAAAAATAAATCTATATAACATAATACTTTTATTACCAAAAGTACTGCGCGGTCTTACTTATTTTTCTACATAATCGGCAAAATGCAAACAGCCCAATTTCCCGAGGGATGGACAGTAGAACATGTACGTTACGATCGATGTTCCCGCCAAATATGAGTTGCGAAGTGTAATCGTTTTTTGAGAGCAGAAAGACGCACTGCTGCTGAAATCCATCGCAGAATGAACAGAGTGTACGGGGATAATTTTACGAGTAAGGGTAGTGTACGAGAATGGTGTAGAAAATATTTAGAAGGGCGAAGCGATGTCCACGAAGAAGTTGGATTACGGCGTAGGTGTACCACCACTTGTGCCCTTGGTTTTTTAGCGATTATGTACAGAATAAGTAAGATCTTGCAGTACTTTTGGTAATAAAGTTAATATGTTATACAAATTTGCTATTTTTATAGCCCATCTGAGATTTAAAGAAAAAGAGCCTCGTATATGTGGTGAAAAACATTTTAAACACAGAAACGCAATCTGACGCCGGATGTGAAAACTGCCTATCAACATTATTTTGGTGTGAAGGTAGGGGACCAGGATGATTCTTGGGCTCCACATATATGTTACAGCTGTTTTCCAATTATACTACGCTTAGCTGAAATCCTAGGGGTTCGCTGCTCTCTGCTTATGAACGTGGCGAGACATTTGGGTATCTCTTGTGAAAGCGATGAATCGAGTGTTCTGGTATCTACTCTCTCCTAAACGATGAGAGGTTTAAAATTAACTAGGAATACCTTTCAACATTGATAAGACCACTACGTTACCGTTGAGATTACTTTTATTTGTGGCTACTGGTTTTAAACGAAGAATCTTTTAATAATGATAGAAGTGATGTTGCTTTATTGTACCATCAATCGTCAGGACTCACAGCGAAGGGCAGGAGGCCGCGCTGGCAGTCCTCCTCCATGGCCGCCCTCAGGACGGAGCCCCGCAGGGCGTGGTGGGGGTCAGCAGGCAGGAGACGCAATTGCACCCCCACCAACATCCCAGCTCGCTCCACGCTCGAGTGGGACATTTCTGACCGGTCAAATGTTCAATTATTTAGGTACATTTATGAATAACTTTGAAAGTTTATTTATTATTTCCTGGAGTAATGCTTCATCAACATGACTTTGCATTTTATGGGTACATTTTATTATATTCTCTTCAATGCATGCTGTTCTTTATCATATAACTAGATAGTTCCCGTGGAAATTTCACGATTTAAAACTAATAAAATTAAGGATTTTTCGATCCATAGTTGCAGTATAACTTGTCTTGAGTAATGCCCAATATTGGACTAATATTTAATGTGCAAGACAATTCCCGTGGATATTCCATGGTTTAGATTTGTTTAATTTAAACATATTATCAAAACGAATGTATTAAAAATCAAAGACGAATGATCGTGTTTAAATGAATATTTTTTATGAATATATACACAACTTCCATTCCGTATCTTATCTACCGATAACATGACCGTGTATGAAAAGAAGGCTGATAACGGGAAAAAGGGTGTATTTTATAGTAATCCGGCGGCTTTAGTATCCACAATACAATGCATATAATACATGTTTACCCGTTCTGATTTCAGTTCAATCATTTTTCTTCGGTAATAGACCGGAAAAAATGGGACGGACACACACAGATAGAGAGAGAGATGGAGTTACATGGCCTATTAAATAAGCAGATTTCATTTTTTGATTATCATTTGTAATTGGCTTCTACAACATGTATTCAAATCACGCTCAAATCAAAAATGTATTGTAAAATGGCTCATTGAAAACTTTTAAACTTGTTTTGAGAAGTATGACTCCTTTCATAACTTTAAAATGAGCGACATGTTCTCAACAAAAATTAGGGTAACAGCAGTTGATTTTCGTTTCCGGTCGTTCATTTCACGAGTCTTGAAAATCAATCTGCACATGCAAAGAACTTATTTCAATTGCCCGGTCTCCGGTGTATTTTCCTTGCCCACTCCATCATTGTATCGAGACGTTTACAATAGGTCAAAAATGTAGCAAATGTGCCAAACATTAACAACTTTCACGCCTGATATGCTTGTACATAATTGGAAATTTAATGAATGTGTCAAACATGAGAAACTTTCTCATCTGAGATGCTTGCACATGATTAGAAATGTAGTGAATGTGTCAAACATGAGCAACTTTCACACCTGAAATGCTTGCAATGATCAGTAAAAAAATCAGAAATGTAGTGAATGTGTCAAAAGTGAACAACTTTCTCACCTGATGCATAGGCTACCAGCAGGAGCGTCTGCTGCGCCTTCTGTTGCACTGTGGTGCAGGAGCGCAAGGCTCGCTGCTTGGCTGCAAGGAGGGCAACAAGCGTAGCTTCGCTCGCCGAGCCCTTAGCATTGCGAGAAAAATAAGTAAAACCGGCGAGAAAAATAAGTAAAAGCGACAAGAAAAATAATTAAAAGTAGCAGAAACCCGTGTAGATTACACGATTTCAATAATTAACTCACTTCCAAGCATATAAGGTTAGGTATGAAGGAAATGTATTTTATAGGCATTCTTTGCCAATAAAATACATTCAGCCTTCATTCTCGTTTCGTGCTCTTATATTTGAATTATGCTCAATTATCTCTTCTTGGTTCATATTCGCTCTTCTTTCCTGGTAACGATTTCTTAAATCGTTCAAGTAAACAACTCTTTCCTCTTGAGTCATGCGAGCTTTTCTTTCAGCTGCTCTATTCCTAGCTTCCACCAATTCATGCTCTCTATCCGTGGCATTCATATTTTGTCTTCTTCGTACCATAAAGTTCCTGTTCATATCTCGAATAGATTGCCTTTCTTCCATTCTTAGTCTTTCTCGAAATCTTCTTTGTCTCTCTCTGGCTAATTCTCTTCTCCGTTCCATTGTGAAGGGCGAACGCAGTGTGAGTAGCTTTATAAATAATGGGATGATATTTATTTGTACTTTTCACAATCTCGTTTACTGATTAGTTACTAATTATTCTTCTTGATCTCCAGCCACAAGGGCAAATACGACCCCTTATATATAGTATCTTCGTAGACACGATACCGGCAGTCACGGCACCTTCATAATGATGAGGAACGTTACACACGAACTTAGTTTTAAGCGTATTAATATATAGGTAGCCTCTAAAAAGTCAGCTCAGCCACAATATGTCCCACAATTAAAAGGTAAGAGGCAGAAGGATGTTAAGAAACAAAATGCTAATATTTTTTAAAATGTGGTCAGAAATAAGATTAAAGTTTCCCCTTAGTATAACAAGCAAACATCGCCCCTTACCGTCGAGTAGAAGTAAGTTAAGAACATTTTCTATTCAAAATTAGAATTGCTTAGACACTAATTATTCAATGACCTCCCAGTGCATACTTTGTAAATACGAGGTACTTCAATACATAAATGCATTTGAGGGGAAGACCCATTATTTATCAAAATTTAGTTTTTTCTGAAGCCAACGAAGCAAGATAATTATTTTGCAGGTACAGTAGGTGGCAAAAATGCTGAGATCATATGCTTGTATGTTCTTACTTTTTCTATGAACAAAATTTCCTAATCGTGTAAATTAAAAATTTGTAGCTTTGCTCAACTATTAATTTGTGTGGAAACTGTTCATTACAAAAATACCAAGCGTAAATTGAAAAGATTCGAATTATAAACTTTGAAACGACCTAATAAAATTCGAAATTTTATCAGGTGACAGCAATTTTTTATACCTACCTTACATATAAATGATATCAATGCTAAATCTGTCAATTTCAGTATAAAAACAGGGAAGACCACGTCCTTGGCCAGACGTGTTTTGGCCATCGATGAGGCGAAAGAAATCTTATTCGACTACATCCGATAGATCTGAAATCCCAAAACCAACTGTTGGCTAATTTGTAAAAAAAGGGAAAGTATGGAAAGGGTGTCCGTGACCTTCCAAGATCAGAAGCACCGAGGCTGTATTGATGGCCGACGTTATACATGAGAAAAGATGCCTTTCAGTCTCACAGCAGGAGGCAACTGTGCCCTGGAGTAGCTTTACAATCCTAGTTCCTTATAATTGTAAAGTCTCGACGGATAAAGCTTCAGACTCACCTCGACACAATCGCTATGCAGGACTATCAGATATTGTTGCTGTGCATGCAAAACCTCAGAAATGTAACAGGTTTGACTTTTCCAACGGTGACTCCTAAGCAACAATACTGTTCGTCCGAAGCAAAAACGCGTTTTCCAGACTTTCCCTCAAAAATTCCCGAATCTATTCGAAAGATGCAAGGTCTCCCCTTGTCAGGTTTCGTAACCAATTAAAAAAATGTAAAATAAATGAACTATTTCAAAGCACAAATTAGTGTTTTATCTAGTCGCAGTCATCAGAACAACAGAACAAAATCCCTGTCTGATATTTTTGCAGAGTTCAGTGTCTTTTACTTTATCATATTTCATCTGTCAACTTGATTGGAAATACACTGCTTTTCTTTCTGTTTCTTCACGTTTTTGGTAGTAACTCAGATCGGCATCATTATAAACATGTCCTCTGTGCTGAGATAAAGGTAGTAACTTTTATTACACAACGAATAGCATTTTAACAGCAAACGTTATAAGCATTTTGACGTTACAAGACTCTTTTTTTGTCTTTTAAATGATAAGAGTCCTCCCGCCTCACCTGGATGACTCCTCCTCCACTTCCAGGCGCCGTAGCGAGGAAGTGTTCTGGAAGACCCAAGAGTTTGGCCAGCCAGTCCATCATCACAACTTCCAGCTCTGTGCACGCAGGTGAAGCTTCCTGTCATAAACAAATGAAACATTTGACTAATACAGAATTTTAATCTCTGTTTCTTCGATGGTTGTTGACGCTAAGCCTTTACTCAGAGAAATCAGAATATTTTTTTGTTAGAATTTTGGTCACAATCTATGGGATCACCTCACTTTGCATGCAGAGACTAACGCTGTAGTGTCTACGAGCACGGGAGTATCAGGACTAGACTAACTTAATCTATATAAAAAGAAGTAGGAAATGTCAACGCACAACAATTTAAAGGCCTTAAGTATTATTTGGAAAGGACGACTCAATGGTTACAAATAACTACATCAAAAATTGTTTCACATATGAAAAAGGCTTTCAATACTGTAGTGTTTCAGCTTTCAGACTATCGGAATATCTTCTCAATTTAGGTAATTGACTGTATTTTCTTGGTTAGAAAAATTAAAATTCACCTGAGACAATCTTGTACACTTTGTTGATATACGATCAAACCTCACTTGTTGAAAATTTACAAGATTACAACCTTGCCTGGGCTTCAAAATGCTTATACTGCCGTAACTTATCGCGTAACTTATCGTTAATGTTGTAATGATCAGTCAGATTCAGTGCGGTCGATGGTTTATAACTTCCAAGTGTAGTTTCAATAAGTACCACTCTGTGATATAAACGTAAAATATTATAGTAAAAATATTGCGAGAAGATTAAATGGATGCAAGATCGGTGTCGTACCCAGAGTTTCTGATTAGTGATTTCATTTCGGCAGAAGGATTGCTTTATCAGCCACTCACGGTCTCTCGATCTTAATCATGGGTTTAGAAATCCTCCTCTCAACCCATCCTTTTCTTTCAACGGGAGAAAATTACTCCCGAGGTATAGAAGTGACATTAATTATTGAAGTATTCAGCAGAAGGCCTTGCTAGAAATAAATTAAGCATGTAGAAGTTGCATAGAACTGGTGGTTTCACTACACAACAGCCCACACACATAACAGTCTTCTTAAGGGTCTGAAAATACGAAACGTTCTTGGTGCTCAGGTGGTTGTGGTTGTGGAGGCCATGCTTTTACCAACCCAGCTTGCGCCTGGCAAGTATTCTACAGGGTGCAGCAACATAACTTCCTTTTTTGCTTTTCAAAAGTTATGAAAAAATGAAGTTATGTTACCACACCCTGTAGCATTACGATGAAATCATTGCTTTTGTACCGCGAACAAATGAAACTCATTATTTCGCCTTGCTGAAAGAGTACTCACCCACGTGAAGCCGATGCAGGTGAGGGCCCCACAGAGCATGTCTGCCAGCATGGAGGGGAAGCTGGAGCACGAGGGAAAGTAAGCGTGGAACTGAGGGCTCGTCCAGTGCGTCATCTAGAATAAAATAAAGCAACAGAAGCGAGCTGTTTGATCCATTCTTGAGTTGCTACCCAAGTCCCATCTGCCAAGGAATCAAACTTAACCCTTAAATGTACGCAGTTTATCTACAAGATAGAAATATTTAACAGGATTTAAAACACACACCCCGTCAACTATAAGGTGCGGCAACATAACTTCCTTTTTTCAAAGCACTTTGCTTTGAAAAAAAGGAAGTTATGTTGTCGCACCCTGTATATTTTACATGCATTGAATTCGTTTGGTTTGAATACGTATCAACAATATTACTAGGTACAGTACACGCATGTTCGATGAATAACTTAGTAATTAGATGCAAAAATTTGGTTTGTGTCATTTATGATACACGGTGCATTTAAGGGTTAAAAAAAGATCAATGATAAAATGTGAAACTACTCTACGAGTACACCAGCAGCGTTCAGCTCTCACTATCCTCAGTGTTAAATTAGGCATCACAATTATGCCAACTACTCCATCCAGTACGTGGGCTCATTTATTTATGTAAAGGATTGGGAATTAGAAGATCATTCTTCAACGAGCATTTTTTTATAATACTGCAACCATCTTGAAATACGCGAGTTATTATTTGAATTGAAGTAGAATTTTTTGAGTCATGCACTCGGTGATGAGAGTAAGGATGCATTTCAGCATTTTCAACACAAGTTCAGCAAACTTGATTGAAATTAAAACTATGAACTATGTTGTGTATACACACTCCAGGCTGGATGACTCGCTCGACGTCAGCCATGACCTCCTCGAAAGTCTGCGGTAAGTCAGGGGCTGAAGACGGCAGCAGTGACCGGAGATAGCCAGGCTGCACGGCGGCCAGGGGACGCCTGATGAAAATGAATTTAAATTAGGGCTTGCTGGATGTTGACAAAAAAATTTTGGGGCTCAAATCGATTGCTTGGCCGCAGGAAAATAAAGTGTTAAGTTGGGATTTGCAGGATATGGACGAGTAAATTAATATCCCAAATCGAGTGCGTGGTTTCTGTTTTCATAAATCTAGAAATGTGACGAGAACAATTTTGAAAATGTTAAATTAATAGCAGCTTTTTACATAATCACAAACTCATGATTCTGAATGATTTTCTTATGAAAACAAACTTTCATTTAGTATTATACTATAGATGATAAATCTCTCATTTGAAAGAAATATCAAATTGGTTTTGATGACGTTGAAATACAGAAAGTAGAGGAATAATCCCCAAACATCGAAGTGGCATGAAACTCTAATGCTTCTCCTAATGAAACCTTAATGCTTCTCCTAATAAAACGTTAATGTTTCTCCTAATGAAATTTTAATGTTTCTCCTAATGAAACGTTAATGTTTCTCCTAATGAAACGTTAATGTTTCTCCTAATGAAACGTTAATGTTTCTCCTAATGAAATGTTAATGTTTCTCCTAATGAAACGTTAATATTTCTCCTAATGAAATGTTAATGCTTCTCGTTATGAAACCTTAATGCTTCTCCTACAACCTTAAGAAACTTTAATATTTCTACAACCTTAGCTTCCTCTGTAGTCGAGTGGTTAGCGGCCTGTGCTTGTGCTGCAAGGGGCTCTGGTTCGAGTCCCACCGCAGCACTCAAATTTCTCCTGCTTGTTACACAGGGAACTAGAAAGGCAGACTGACTAACTAGTTCTTCTCTCAAACTTTCAGTTCATTTCTACGTGTCCGTATGGGCTACCTCAAGTCACAACACAAGAAGGATGGGAACAGTCGCTGGGAGCATGTCTCTAGTCGTAAGATATTAGCATGAAAAATTGTAAAACCAATGTCTGTGTACTGTATGCTTGGCTGGAAAAAGTTTCTTTCTTGTGTATGCACACCTGCTGCGTATGTCTGTGTACTGTATGCTTGGCTGGAAAAAGTTTCTTTCTTGTGTATGCCCACCTGCTGCGTATGTTGTCGTGGTAGTCTACGATGTAGTCGATCATCTCGCGAGCCGCGCTGGAGAATTCCTTGGCATTCATCGCTCTTCGTTCAGATCAAGGCTAACAAAAACAATAAGTAGAACAAGGAAAGTGTGCTTTCTATATGTTTTGACAGATGAACAGTTACGTTCACTTGTATCAGGAATAACAGAACAAAAATTTTGTCACCAGCAGTCTGTGAGGAAGGAGTCGCACCGGTGGTCTCCTGGTAAAGTAGTTTTTGATTAGATAATGAAAAATAATTTTGTAAGTTATGTAGTTCAATTATAAACAGATCATACAGCAAGATCATTGTTCCTCATAATTTTCTTCCTGATGAGATTAAAAATAAATGAATGAAGGTCTACAAATAAAATCAAAAGAAGACTTTTCTTTTTAACAATCAAAAATTATTCAGGAATCTTCTTTGCATAACTTTCTGAACGCTTTCAATTTTGCTTTACTCTCCGCACACGGAATTGTCCCAAACAGAAGTAAATCTCCTGAAAATGAGACTCCCCCACCCTCAACTTTGTGAACTTTTAAATGCATAAAACGTTGTTGTGTACGCATCATTTTTCAATACATAAACGTTCACTGCATAAACGCTGATGTGTACGCACCATTTTTCAATATATAAACGTTCACTGCATAAACGTTGATGTGTACGCACCATTTTTCAATGTATAAACGTTAATGAGTGCAGAGCACTATCATTACAACGCCGTACACTCAGCATGCTGTGATGTTACGCACAAACTCAAAACGTTCTGCTTTCGAGAGGCAGCTCGTTAATTTTTCTCGTCATGACCCTTGCTTTTGGCAGACAAATAAGCTTTAACATTTGTGTCAATTTATCTCTGACAAAATATCGTAATGTGAGCTGATTTTAATCTACTTTTTGTATTTTCATTGAATGCTTCCAAAATCATGAATGAATTTTCATCATTGTATATGAAAATGTTATAATCATAACACAAAACCAATGCCGTTGATGTATTATTTTTACAATATAATAACTAACTCTGCCTGGCAAACACCTGCAAGTGTTAGAGTCATGTAGGATTACATGTGAAAATTCGCCCTGAATATAATTTTATTTGTTTTTTTTGTGGAATTTTGTGCAGTAGAAGTTACTGGTAACTTCAATAGAACAAAAATAATTGACAAGCTGCTTAGTCTTGCAATCTCCCCCAGAAATTTATTAATAACAGGAAAAGATTATCAAATGAAAGCATTTTTTCAAATTAATATTTAAATCAGCATTTTGCATAAACAACCCTAGTTGAATTTAATGTATTATACAAATGATTATGATATAGCCTCGGTTTCAGTTTATTTCGTTGATATAACTGGTATTAAGTTAAAGCAGAAAGTATTCCGGTCAAAATATTGAACAGAACCCTGATGATGATTCTTGATTGATTGTAGGTACAGAACGACTCATATTTACCAAAACTAGTTTTCGCAAAGAGCTGGTCAAATTTTAATGATACGGAGAGAGCTCTACCGTGACTCAACCTGCAGCCAGTTCTGTTGAAGTCGAACTGGCAGCATAGGCCTATGTCCTGCAGAGCTCTTTATAACATTCCTGCCAACTCCCTTCTGCGCTCACCATGTTGTCGTACGTTTTTCAAGTACCAAATTAAATCAGCTTTATTTACTTATATAATAGACAGTCGATCTCCATCTTTGTCTCTCTTTCTATCTATTTCTCCCTCTCTCTCTATCTCTATCTGTGTGTGTGTCTGTCTCATTTCTTTCCGTTACGGAAGAAATTTGAATAAAAATTATGAAACCGAAATGAGAACGGGTATACATTTATTCTAAGCATTGTATTTTGGATATCTAAGGTGTTGTAATACTATAAAATGCGCAATTGTTTCCCGTTATTAGCCTTCTCCTACACGGCCATGTTATCGGTAGATAAGATTCAGAATTGAAGTTCTGTATGTATTCATGAAAAATATTCAGGTTCTGATAGTACCATGGGTAAATAAAGCTGAAAAATATATTTTATTTTATAGATCCTTAATTATATCACTCCTAAACCATGGAATTTCCACAGGTACTATCTAGGTCATGTTATCGGCAAATAAGATACCGAATGGAAGATGTGTATACATTCATGAAAAATACTCATTAAAAACGCAATAATACGTCGCAAATCTTTAATACATTCATCTCTATAATAATTTCAAATCAATCAAATGAAAACCATGGAATTTTCACTGGAACTATCTAGTCTTCAGATGAACGATGCTGCTCCCAGAAACTGTATTAGGTCAGAGTCCATCTCACCCGTATCCTAGTTACACACATTCTCCTTGTCTCCTGAGAGCGTCGATTTTTTCGTACTGGTGTCTCACGAAAGCTCTTGTTGATTTTATAAATTTTATATACAAAAAGCACCGTTATTTACTCACAATAAAATTCCCATGCTTCACCTATTTGGCACCCCACGCGTTGTCAAGTTATTTTTAAAATTATATTTGCGTTTAAAAACTCAAGTCGTCAGGTTGTGAGAATAACCGACGGTCATAATGTGATACCAGCCCTTCCTTGGAGGTAGCCTTACTGTGTTAAAATCAAGTTGAAGTATTAAGGGACTCTGTTACTGAGTGCGAATCATAAAACTGGTTAAGTTCTGCTAAACTTTTCCAATGCAGCTATGTACAAAACTAGCACTAAGCTGCCCTAATTCGTCCACGTCCTCATTTGCAAATTTTCGGTAGCGTGAAATGTTGCTCAAAACTTTGAAGAAGCAGCTCTAACCTCGGTAGTAGACCTTTATCAGACGTGCATGCAAACGAAACAGTTCTTCAATTCTTTAGCTTCTGAGCCTTGTTTTGCAATTCTAATCCATAGTGTTACACAAACACGTTGGAACTAGGGTAGCAGCCCAAATATTGACCAAACAGCTCGTTCCTGTTGTCATATCTATCCACGTATACATAATTTCTAACCTAAGTACCAATTGCACCGACGAGCTCGTCATCTATTCTCTATTATCTCTTTCTGTAACTATACACACACACACACACACATATGTACCCAGTGGACTGCACGCGATCCAGTGACTTGACCTTGGCATGAACCACTGTGTGACCAAAAAATTATTTAAACCAACTGTTAGATAAGAAATTATTTAAACATTCACTAATGTTCGATATTTTAGTTATTCCTTAAAATTTGATTCTCATATGATTCCAAACTCTTTACTTGTTATTAAGTACATGAAAAGAAATTTAGAATTCAATTTTCAGAACGACAGATTTAATTAAACAATTTTACAAAACAACATTCAAACAGAGATTGACAAACATATTCGTAGAGTAAGAACTAGGAAATATAATAACAATATTAATAGACACTAGCATGATGTTTCATTGTGATAACTTCCATCACACGGTTTTTATACTACTAATCAAATTTTGAAATGTTTGTGCTGTGATATTATTCCATTCTTCAATGCTATTAGTTTATAATTCTAATTTAAACTGTTTTTCTGATTCTAATTCTAACACTTTTTCGGAGCCCGAAGACGTATTCGAACTTTCAATTCTCGCCATAGATTTTCAAGTAGATTTAAACCAGTACTTATTTAAGGCCACAGCAAAACTGTAATTTTATTTTTCTGATATCATTCAGTCACAGATTTAGACGTAAGCTTAGGGACATTGTCATGCTGAGATTTAAAAAGCATTCCGAACACACAATTTTGCTCCGATAACTTGAAGTCTTCATTCAGCATCTTGATGTAGCTATCAGAGTTCATAACTCCTTTGCATGCAATTAAATTACCAATTCCACTTGAGCTGAAACAACCCCAAAAATCAGGCAACTACTTCAATGTTTAATTCTCTTCACTGTTTTTGGGGAAAAAAGCCCCAATTTTTTGACCCCGAGCTTGTTGACATCATTATTTCCCAATAACTCAATTTTTGGTTCGTTACTAGAGAGTACTCTTGTCACAAAGTAATTTTTTTTGTCCAAGAAAGTCTTGACAATATATATGATGCTGTGACTTGTGAAGACCAGTCCATCGTCGTCTATGTATGTCCATGGAAGCTGTGCCTATTTAAACAACGTTGAATTGTACGACTAGTCACGCTGATATCCTGCGTATCCTGGTTTTGGTCGATGTCTTTCAACACAACACTTCGGTTTATGGTAACTGCGTGACTAATATACGAAGTTTACTCTCAGCTTCTGGTCACAATTCGATGGTCTTCCACGCTGTCGTTCTTAATTCTTTGAACTTCTCGAAAACATGTTATACGGTAGATAAAGGGATAGCTAAGTATTTTGAAATAGTTTCATAGCTATTACCGGGTACGTGAGAGTCAATTATCTTTTTCCTAAATCAATGTTGAGCTCTTTTATCATATCCATTCTGCGATTAAAGTGAAAATGACACTGGTGATGCTTATATCACCACGTTTTAGTTGTTACTGGAAATTTTTAAAACATTGCAGTAAATAAATATTCTATGTTGTTCCGTACATAAAATGAAAATGTAAAGTCCTTACAATTACTTGAACACAATTTTAAAACGAAAATTTTTAATGCACGAATATTGTTGTAAATTTATGTTTTGCATAATGTTCATGTTCAATTTACTAAATTAAATCGGAAATTCTGAAAACTAAGTTCTAAATTTCTTCTCTTGTACTTGATAATATATAAAGAGTTTAGACTCATTCGAGCATTCAATTTTGAGAAATGACAAAAATTATTATCCACTGGTGAGTATACGAATAATTTTGTCGCTAACTGTAACTGAACAAGAAAGATGTAAAAACTGTCGTGGCCAACTGAATTTTAGAATACAGAATAACTATTTTTTACCGTTTTATTTTTCAACAAAATCTATCTTCTGTGTTTGTGTACGCATAAAAAGCATTTTTTGAGGACATTAATTTTTTTCTAAGAACATCCACAAGAATATTGTCGGGGAAAATTTTTTTTAGAGCAAAAGATTGAAGGAGATAGCTTCGAGAATACATGAATACCTTGGCCTTTTTATTAATTACCTCTAAATGTATGGCGTTTATTGTGCTCTGTTGATTTTCTATCTTGAAACCATTTTGAATCCCTTGCAGTAAGAAATTCATGGATTTCATTGTCTTATGTGGATTCCTGTCTGCATGAATTGAAAGTAACTCTGCACTCTCAACTACAGTAACTCATCACGTTCTGAACGACGTTCTACCGCTGTGAATACGATGAACGAGATTGAAGTTTCCCGAAAAAACAGAACAAAGATTCTTGAGCTGAGAGATGCCTTGATTACCTTTACTATAACCATATTCGTTTATGGCAGCGACATATTATCGTTATTTTAATCTCATCGCAGTTTTGTTACTTCTAAAATTATGGTGGCTGTGACAACACACCACTAAATCGTTGCGAGTTTCCCAGTGTGCTTTGGTATACAACTTTTTCTGTGGACGCACTCTTGTGACTTTCATTATAAAGTGAAGACAGTTTGTCTCAGTCTATTTCTGTTGCTGTGAGTCTACGAAGCGCACGTGAAATTTGCATGCTAGTCCAAAATTTGGGTATGATTTTTGCTGCAACATAGGGTGTCCAATCTAAAGCCGTTCAAGCAAAACACATTTTTCATGACAGTAATACACATGTTTGTGAAATCAAGAAAAAATCAAGAAACTTCTGAAAATAAAAATCGATTGGTCAAATTACGACGTTGACGTATACGTTTGTTATTGAGTTTTTTATTTTTTAAGTGAAGTTCTATTTGAATTAAACTTTCTCTCAATTTTCTACGCAGTTTTTTCACGTTACTTTCTACGCATAAACTACTAAGAAAATACCGTCTTCGGCTAAATATATACCTGCAGTTTGTGACAAACCTCCTTTTCAATGGAATTTTTTAGATAAATAACGCAAATTAAAACCACTACTTAGATAAACTTACCCAAATACGAAAGTTACAAAACACGCCCCGATAATCACACAATCATGTAGTACCTATTATCGTTGCAAAAAGTGGTAAAAAATCCTCAATATGTTAGGGAAAGGACAAATTATAGGTGAAGTCGGTGCAGCACCTGACGCCTCTCCTTGAAGCCACACCTCTCATGTGAGTACTGTCCTATTTAAAATTGCTTCTAATGATTTAGCCGTAGCTTCAATACTCTGGTTGAGAACTAAGTTGAAGAAGCTCAGGTGAACTCGGCAGTTCACAGCCTGCAAATGACGTCCTGCTCTCTCAGCACAACTGCACTCTGTTCCTCCACGCACAAATTTCATTATTGTAGGTTTATCTGCTAACAAATTTGCGTGTTGAAAATTTACGCCCTGAACCCTACTTTTCATCATCATTCTACTGAAAAAAAAATAATTTCATAAATTATATTATTAAAAATAAATTGTAATACTTATTGCCCACTTTTTCATGGTCACCTTTTTAGAGGGCGATCAATTTAGCTAAGGAGATAGTTTATTGAGCGTTGTGAAGCTTGAGCTTGCACACAGCCAGTGATGGGCACTAAATATATTAAATGATTTTAAACGCAATGTATTTAAATACCACCCAACACTGTACACAGCACCTTAGTTCTGAGCTCGAGACGTCGTCAATGCTCCACTGCGACTGAAGAACACTATCCAGCGGCTCATGAGGAAAGAAAACACTATTATGAAACCCCTGAACGTTATATTTACGTTTCAGAATACCTGAACGCTGCATTTACGTTTCAGAACACCTGAACGTCACATTTACGTTTTAGAACACCTAAACGTACCGCATTGTTTTATCTATTGATCAAATTTTCATCTTAGCCAACTCCAAGGTAAAAGATAATGTTTCTTTATTTCGCTGATTGTAGCAGTGCTGTTTGCTATGATTATCAAAAGTATCAACGATTCATTGATTTTGGTCCATGACAGCGATTAATTATACCGTCTTTTAGGTTCAGCAGTCGGGGCAGAGTGATGATAATAAATGGCTTCACCGACACGTTGCTTTATTTTTCCTTCTGTGTAGTGGGCGCTTCTGCCTATGCGAGCAAGTAAGTGATTTAACTACTGATGATTGTGGAACGAGTTGCTATGGGTAGGTGTAACTTAACCAACTAGCGTGAGTGCACTCTCTAACACTTGGTTTCCTGTAACTGATCACTGTAAACTTCACACTAATGGCATCGATGACTGGCATAAGCGGTCTAAATTGTCTCAACCTCTTTTGAAGTCACAACCCTATTGCGTATCGGTGATACCTTCAAAAATGTCTTCAATCTAACCACTCTAGAATTTGAAGAAGATTAAGCTGGAAACATGCAATTGATATAAATTGCAAACACACTTTAAATAATGAAATTTTAATTTTAGTTTGAACCATGTTCCTGCAATATAGCGTACTTCAGGGTAACTGCTCAGCTCCCTATACAAACATCCGACATGTTAACGTGATGTCTCTGCTCATTCAGTTGTAGACAAATTTTGGATGGTTCATAGATAGTTAACATTTTTTGCAGTGGAAATTTTTAAGGCATTAACTGAGTTTCAGTCTCAGAATTAAGGAAAACTTCAATAAAACCTAAAAAATATAATTTCATGTTATTTCAATAACATTAAATGCTAGGTGAAGTAAAAAGAAAATACACTATTTAAAATAACAAAATGAAGAAGTATTCGTACTGCTTCAGATGAGCATCGTCTGGACTGTTGCAGGCCTAGTCAGAGGGTGTCCAGTAAGTATATGTATTGGCCCTGGGCCCGAGAGCTTCAGAAAGGCCCATGACTGAAGGACCCTTTAAAAAATTTTGTACATCAAAATGAATAACATAATTAAAAAAGGAAATATGATAAAAAATATAAACAATTCCAAAACTAAGATTTCAAAACTAGATAGTTCGCGTCGAAATTCCACGGTTTATAAGTGATAAAATTAAGGTTTATTTTATCTATAATTGTATTGTAAATTTGATTTGATGTGACTAATTTAAAATCATTATAAAGACGAATGCAATAAAAAATTACGACGATTTATTGTGTTTCAAATTAATATTTTTCATCTATATATACACAACTTCCATTCTGCATCTTATCTATCGATATCGTGGCCATAGGAGAAGGAGGCTTATAATGGGAAAAATTACGTATTTTATATGATAGTAATCTGGAGCCTTTGGTATCCCCAATACAATGTTTATAATACATGCATACCCGTTTTGATTTCAGTTCAATAATTTTTCAACAGTAATAGATTGGAAGAAATGAGACAAACACACACAGAGAGACAGAAAGAGAGATGGAGACACACTGTTTGTTATATATGTAGATAATTTTGCAAATTTCACGGGCCCCAAATATGTTTTGTACCGCCCTGAAAGATTTCTCTTGGAGGCTCTGGGTGCACGCTGGAGACTAGTGCATAAGTGATCTGTCTAGAGTACAGAGCCTGAGTAAAGACGTTTGAGAGCCTGGTTGTTATAACGCAACTAGACATGAAGTCCACTTCACGCTGCTGGATGAGTCCAAGGAAAGACGGATGCAAAAAAATTGGGGTCAAACGCCACACCTGCATTCAGCAACAGTTTGCCTTAGGCGCTCCGGCTCCAGATTTTTCCTCAGGATTTACTTCGAAGTTTTTACTCTCGAGTAAAACTCCCGTTTTACTGAGGGTGTTCTCCTGTGCCTTCATAGAAAGCAGATAAAAAATTAAAGCTAGGAGGAACGGCATTTACAGCTGGTCCGTGCATTTCTGAAAACTATATAAATGAGTAGAATGAAATTGAATACATTTAGTTTACAATATCTCGAAAAAATACCTCTCCCACAGGTCTCAGTGTTTTTTTTTCGGTAAGTTAGCGGTTTCAACGAACCGAAATTTCATTTTCTCATATGAGTTGAATGTCAAGTTTGCGTGAGCCACTAGATATCACAGCTAGTTACCACGTAACGAGGGCTACGTCACAGGTGGCAAGTCATCAACCTCCAACCTCCCCCCCAGTAGCTACTCGGTGCAGTTCACCTCAGTCAAAAGGAAGTTGATCATTTGTGCAGCGACGAGAAGAACGTAAGAAATGGCAACGACGCGCAACAGGTGGCGGCAACGTCGCACAAGTGGCAACGACGGGCAACAAGTGGCAAAGACGTGCAACAAGTGGCACGCCTGACGACATCAGCGCAGAGGTCCATGGATCAATACTCAGGTCTCTCTCTCTCAGGATGCCCTCCTCTTTTCCTTTACAGTCGGCGACTTCTGGACTCGCCGTCCAGCCCCGGATCCAGTCTCTATTTTTGTTCAATACGTGACTTAAATACTTGGAGGCTGGATACGTGAAGTAAATACTCATGGGCAGAATGTTTGACGCAACTACTTATAGGTTAAATACATGACGTGAATACTTGGAGGCTGGATACGTGATGTAAATACTCATGGGCAGAATGTTTGACGCAACTACGTATAGGTTAAATACATGACGTGAATACTTGGAGGCTGAAATACTACACACAGAACGTCGGCTGCCAATCTCTTCATAAAGAATACAAAGAATGAAGATTTGGTTTTCATATATTTATATAAAAACGAGCTTTCGATTTGTGTTCCGTTGACGTAGACTGGTGGAGATTTAAAGAGAGTAATGTATACTATGAACATGAAAAGGTCCTTGACAAAACTGCTTGTTTCGAGAGTCAGATACCAAAGAGAACAACGAATATTTCTAAGAGAAAGAACGAACTACATTTCTTTTCCCAAATTTAAAATATGTGCACAGCCCCGTCAATTTCCAGAACCTTTGAGTTGTACAAAAAGTTTTACATCTCTGTTCAACGAAAATTATTGAGGCTTGTACAACGTCTGAGAGCTAATTTTTCGAATTATAGCTTTAATGAGTAAACTTTTCAAGTGTACTGAAGTTTCATAGTTATACTCTTAATATGATTATAAGGTTACTTTTCCTTTTTTATACATTTTCGCACCAATTGCCGGCTAAAGTATGTACAGAGAACGTAGCCCATGGTCAGAAACGTGAGGTACCGTATAGTGCAAAATTGTCCTTCCATTCGAGTTCAATTCTTTTCTTCTATCTAATTTATGTGACTACGTTGGAAAAACAGAGTTTTGTTGTAGGGGTCATCTGCAGCGGTTCAAGGCCGACTTTATTTGCAGTAGCAGATTTGGAACCGTCGAGTAATATGTAATGTGAAAATAATTAGTACTCCCTCCGGTCCAAAATTCTAGGTGCATATCAATTTTCAAGTTGGTCCGAAAATAGTAGAATAAACCAATATAAAAGGTTTGAATCAAATAAAATACCTGTTTACTTAATCATATACATACTTCACAAATTACTGGAATACACTGAATTAGCAACGAACAAACAAAAAAAATTAAACATTACAACTTAGGAATGTTTTCGGCTTGTGCACCAACAATTTCGGACCGAATGAAGTATTTTGCCATAGCAACAAATAGAGCAGGTGACGTGTGTTCAGCTGCATGTTAGATGAATGAACAACACAACTCAGATCATTTGTTTCGCTTAATGACACTACACTTAAGGAGAGATCAATGCCTACTAGAAAGGCAGAGAGTATGTAGTCAGCGTCTTAATGATATGAATAACAAAGGTTAAAGTGTTTGTAGATTAAGTCAGGTGCAGCATACGGTCATTTTCATTGTTGTTCACGAAGGTTAATCAAGCAAAGTAACTTCTGAATGTCCATCGTAGACAGCGAAGGCCATAAGGGAGTCAGGCGCAATGTTCAGCCAATAAACATCAAAAAATTCGAAACTAGTATTGTGACGAGAAAGAAAAAATTCAAGCATGTCTTCTATCTTGGAGATTTTCCCATCACATGCGTTATAACTATTCAAAAAGAGTTACGACTGATGTTCAATATCGAAGAATCCAGTGCAACTGTGCTAAGTATACTGGAGATGTCATTACTATGCATGACACACCCATTATCGAACACTTGATAATTATAACAAAACATGAACCTCTTATTGACCACTGCAATTCACTACTTGACATTTGGATGTTTGTTGTACTGCCACAGTGAAGAGTAGTCGAGGAAAGTCATCTGCTATGCGCATACTATAGCAAACAAGTAACCAGCTCGCAATATGAATTTTTTATGTAGCTTAACTAACAGGTTTATTGTAGAAATATGCATGTTTTTTCTAGACGCCGAACATTTCATTAAGCATACGCAAAGAAGACGTGCGAAAAATAACATTACACAACGTTGTCTACGTAGTGTGAACACACCGGAACTTCCTGAAGACGGGAACTAGTGTTAACAATTGAAAACTCCATCCCAATACATGTACTATATAATGTATCGGAATAAAATGGTGTATTTATTTACTTTTTTATTAATTCATTTATTCCGAGAGGAAGACGAGAGATGCATGAGATCCGCAAGAAAAATGTGTGAACAACAGGAAAGTGCAGATGTCGACAGCAAATATTTTGGGAATGTAACAGAACCAAGGAAACGACAACCGATATCTAACATGATTTCTCTTTGTTACGTCCATTACGAAGAAGATTTTTCTACATCTACATTGTCCTCATTTACATTCTCTATAATTGTATTGTGACGAGGTTACAGGTGTTCCCATTCTTCGTTGGGACTTCGCATCCCTCGGTAGCTCATGAAGAGCAGCCAGAAACCCTAGAGCTATAAAGAATACTCAAACTCTAGTGAATCACAGCCAATGAGTTTCTGCAATTTCTACCGGAAACAGCTCTATACTCACTGCAATCCTGCGCTAAATAAGACGTTCAATAATTGTGGCAGAACTCGGAGCATTTCCTCTGCACTGCATTGTGTCCTGAACTGGCACGATGGTAGTTCTAAAGGTAGTACCACCGCCACTAGACATCATTTGGGTCTAGACTGAGTTAGTCGCCCCTCCAACAAGCCTCTCTAGCTCGTCTCGAGGAACTACATTCAGGTTGTGCTCGAGAATAGTGTCCTCTCCTTTGAAGTGGAAGTACCCTTTAAAGCAGGCCCCCTTCAGCAGCAAGGGGTACCAGAGATGATCGTCAGCCCACATCCGTTCATACGGCAGGCTGGTCAGAGGGAACCACTCTGGGCGCATCTCTATAAAACACAGAACAAACTATGATCAGTAAATTATACTAATGTGTATCCTTCTTCATGCCATGCGTAAACTTTGACTATATTCTGACATAATTTGTCACACATGCATCAAATCTGAGCACCAAAGAAAATAACGCTGCTCTTCTACACGATCTCTCTTTCCAAATGTCGGACGGTGTTAGGTTAAGAGGGATAGATTAGGAAGGAGATTCCCAGCTTTCTCTGTCCACTACCACACGCCTGGCGGCCTTAGAGGTAAGCAAAATTTGTTGTAACTGTTTCAGAGAAAGCCGTGTTGTATAAAACGACTAAATTTCTATTGATCTCTTCGGAAATACGTTTTAGCTAAGAAATTCAATTTAATCTTAGTAACACGGGTCTAAATGTCAATTTTTGGTTAAAAGAAGCCCGTAGTTTAGGGTGAAAGAATTATTTGTCTTACACGGGATGTAGAAACATAACTTCCTTTTTTCAAAGCAAAGGACTTTGAAAAAAGGAACTTATGTTGCCTCACTCTATACGTGACTTAAAGTGTCCAAAATTATGCAAAGCCCCGCTGTTTGTTTACCGTCAGATTCCTGAGGCTGCCCAGAAAATCCATCAGCCAGGAACACGTGGACTTCCATCAGAAAGTCTTCTCCTGTGAAGGTAAACTCGAGGAAACCAACTTTTGTGATGGTTGCAGACACGTCAACGCCGCTCTCCTCCAGCACCTCCCTGACAGACGTACGATAAGGTTTACAGGGTGTCCATAAAGTTTCTTTACCATTTCAACGAATAAATTCTCTGAAATGGTCGAGACTTAATGGACACCCTGTATTTAGAATACAATGAGACATTGACGTTACAAGTAGGTAAATATTATCATCATTTAGCGTCATGTTTGTGAAATATGAGGAAAGACAAGTCTAGTATTAATGTATTTAATCTATGATGAAGTCTCCCAGGGGGTTGAAATTCAACGATCTTATTGTAATGTTTGAACTTGCCCTCAATTTTGGCCTTTTAGTGTGTAATCGAAAGTGTAATATGTACTGACAATTTGATCCTGTCTTCTTGGTAATAATTTTTCTCCAACTCTTACGGCACATAACAGTAGATATGGTAGATTTAGATTAGCAATTAATTAGTCTTTTCGAACAATATTGATCATTAAGGACATGACACCGCTTTTGTGATGTATTGAAAAAATTACCTTGAGCGATCAGGGTAGTTCATAAGGGTAATATTTCACAGCTTAATGAATATTTTTTATTAATGAAACAAATTGCCGGAAATGTATACAAAGCATTGTCCAAACTATCCAAAATTTGTTAAATCTCTAGATAGGTAGACACAGCTTACCTCACCGCTGCTCCTCTTATGCTTTCGCCAGGTTCAACTTTCCCGCCGAAACCATTAATTTTGTTCTGCCCAAACCCTCTTTTTTTCAAGCCTAAAAGTAAATATTCCTGCTGCCTAATTATGGTTAAGGTATATAATTTACGCACAAGACTAGAGATATTCACCATTTTTATTTATTGAACTAGATAACTGTATTAAAACACTTTCCGAGCTACTCTCTCAACACAGCTGGTCTTTGCTATTTACTGGAACTGCACGTAGAGGTTCTGATTGTTGTGTGTTTCACATGTAACGCTAGAAATATCAAACATATTTGTTTCATCAGTTACGTAACCATATTTTTTTAACCTGAATAAAAAATTTCTTCCCTTCTTTTGATTGACATAAATTATTGAATTCTTTTGTTTTAATTTTTGCATATTTTTCGTAGAGTTCTTTGAAGATGCTATATTCGGGCAAACCCGAGCAATTTGACAATCTATTGTTTGCCTAGGTTCAGTAAAATAATTTAAAAGATCATATTGAAACTTTTATTTATTTCCAATTAGCAATATAAACAAAACAATTTTACGATGGTTCGTATATTTTTTTGTTTGCAATGCAGCTAGTTAGTAATTCCCAACGTCCTCTTAAAATTGGGACATAATTCGTCCAATTAAGAGATCTCTAGTTTAAATTCTGTTTGCAAATATCTGTAAATTAATACTAAGAATGATATAAAAACTCTACCTGTACTTTTAAGTATATGAAGATATACTAATTTTTACTTTACCATCTATGTGATTTATACTGGAAGGTCCTAGTCTAATTAACTTATAATAGTTAAATAAACTTGCTTTCTTATAACATCAATGGTAAACAATTTAAAAAATCAAAGTGTTTGTTTAAAGTTTGAATATCCATTTTAATATCAATATGGGATTTTATAATTCCTATGTTACATCAGGTTGTCATTTTGGTCCTGGTCTTTAGATCGCGATTGTTATCGTCAGTAGTTGCGCTGTTCAAGTCATTTCGTATTAAAAAGTTTAAGATATTTTGATTCGTATTAAACTATAACCTTGCAAGGTGAGCGTAGCTAGATTTTTCATTTACTACAGATGATATAGTACTCCTAAATTTGTTTCGTTAGCTTTGTTAATTTGTAACTCATGTGGAAGTTGGGAAATCTATAATATGATGTCAAAATTGCTAATCTAATTAAGATTTTATAATCCGATAAAGTGGTATTTGGACGTGGCGTCAGAAGTTGTCAAAAATATTTGGTTTCGTTGGCAATAATAGAAATTCAAGAATATATTTAGAGTCGTTAAAAATATAGGTTTTAGAGGCGAAATGGGCTGTAGTAAGGTCAGCTATGTAGTTTTAGAACCTCTTACAGCTGATGTAATAGTGAAGTAGTATAACTACTTAATGTCTTTTTAAGATAGGTTATTCTTTATTAATTGAATTACACGTATGCAAACCAGCATATTTTCTCATACTTACTCATTTCTCCCATTCTCATGGCAAACTTATTCTTTGGTTTATCTTTTTCCATGATCCTGTTTGATATCTTCTCTGTGCTTACTTGTACATGGTTTTTGTATTTTTTTTATCATATTTCTCTTGTACTGTTCTTCTCTCTTGATTTTTTTCTTTTTATCATAAATCTTAAACTTGTCTATTTATTTTTTTCTTTTTTCTACCTGTTTTTTTATTGCATTTCCTGGTATTGTTTGTGTTTTACTTTATTTTTTGTTGCATTTGTCTGTTCTAATACAGCCAATTTACAAGAAAATATACAAAATATTAAGCTGGAGAAATAAGTTTGTCTAGATCAAAATTTTATTGATTGACTTCATTGCAATTAAGTAGTTTCAGAAGCCATAACAATCACTATAATTCTACATCATTTTAGAAAACATTGGATTTTATCATTAGTAAATTTTTCTGACCAGTGAAATACATTTTATTGCTACTGCCACACTGTAGTACTTTGCAAAAGAGCTACTCACTCACAGTGTTTTGGAATAATGGGGCTCTTGAATCATATAATGTACATACTAAATCTATACTTAAAGGTAAACATTGTGTAAATTTCTTTATCATTGTTTCATTGTCAGTGTTATTGTACACAAGATATATAAGTACATAGTACTTAGTTAAAGATCCAGAGACTTTTGAGCTACAAAACATTTGATTCACTTAATGGTAAGAGTCTGGCACATCACTCTTTATTACAAGGTGATACTGTACTTCAACTCAGTGGGTGAATATATATAATTGCATTGCATTGCTCTTTAAGTGGAAACTAATAATTAATAGTTCTATGGTTTGTCAAATTCATGGTAGCAGACAACTTCTCCACTCCCCCAGCTCTAGCAGCTTTTGACAGGGCATTTTTGAAGACACAGCTAAGTACAGCAAGTCCTCATTATGTGGTAATTCTTCATTCAGTAAATTCACAGTTACAGTATTTATTTCCATGTCTGTAGGGGTGACTTTTGATGTGTTGGAACACATCCTATTATTACATGTTTTAATGAGTTCCCTATACAGTAATTTTGATTTGCAATAAGGTTTTCAGGAATGTATATGCACTGTATAATGAGGGCTTACTGTTTCATCACAGTGTTATGTGTAGGATGAGTGTGGATGCACTGGTGCAACAAGTCTGTCAAGTTCTTGATGAATGTCTGTAATAATGCTTTAGTTTAGAGGAAGCATATAGTGGATGACAGCTTCCCAGTCCCACTGGATGTTGAGTAGAACTTTGTAAGACTGGAGGTCAGTCTTTGCTTAATGTTGTACACTTTCCTGGTCAACTGTCAAGTACTGGTACTGGTCACCATTGTAGAAAGATCTTGTTTCATCATCAGTAAGAGTGGGATGTTATTTGTTTGCTGGTTGTGAAAATGCCTAAGGAGGAAATAAAATTGCTGTAGCCATGGGATGTTCATATTTACTCTTTTGTGTGTGGTTTTTCTGTCTTTAATTACTTACTCAGTGTTCATAGTTATTTGTGGTCACTTCATCTTAGGCTGCATTTAATTGCATGATTATGATTCAGGATAATTGATATTGGTGATCCAAATGCTTCAGAAAGCTCATGTAATATCTGACATAGATCAAAATTGGCCTGTGCTTTCAATTGCTTGGACTTGAAATTACTTTCTATGAGATGTGTGCTGAGGGAGTGTCTTTGAAAATATTTAGAGATTTAGCTCTCCTTGGTGTATGTAGTATTCTTGTGCATCACTGGAGAGCATTCTGATAGTGCCAGTTCTTGTCAGTATAAATAGAAACTTGCAGTATCATTGATCTTCCTTACACCTCACCACAGACTCTGCAATTATTGTTGCAAGAGGCTGTTCTGAGTATAGTTTGGCAGTTGGGTTTTACTTTTTTCTTCTTCTACTACTTTTATCTTGTGGCCAGTACTACATCTTTTATTTTGTGGCTGGTAGCCAGCCATTCAATGTAGCCAAGCTGCTGCCTATGTGTCTTTGATACTTTATCTATCTACTTTATTTCTTAATTTACTCTCTTGTTGAGATACTTCACTCTTCCTGGTTTAACTAAAACACACTTTAAATGAATACAGGGCTTGAACTCATATGTATAATATTTACAATATGATAGTGATTACCTACATAAATGTAGTAGTGATTCTTGATAAGAAATTATACTCCAGTCAACAATTCAGTAATGCATGAAGTATAGGTAAATGAGATATCTCAAATATAAAGGGCTAATTTTCTGCCATTTGTTATGTTCGATTGAACAACCGTTTTAGTGTATCGGTCTACATTACCTAGTACATCTTCACTTATCCTAGAATGTTGGAAGAATAGTACTTTGGAATGTAATTATTTTGTTGGGATTTTTACTATCAGTATTGCTGTAAACTGTCTATTCTTCTATGTTCTTCCTGTTTTCTTACCTTGCTTAAGATTTTACTATTTACATTTATTGTAAAGTGCCCACTGGGCCAACAACTGCCGGCAAGATTGTGCGTGTAGCCGTTCAATACCAGATCCACACCATGATGCTCAATCAGGTGGGCACTTATGTGCTTCAATCAATTCTTCATGTAGCTTCTAGTTGGTTTTTTGCACTCTAAACTCTGTTTACTCAGTATTCAACTCTTTTTATTTTTATTGCAATGTGGAACTCCTTCAGTGGAGAAGTAAATTTTATTTTTGCCTGCACTAAATGTCTTTTTCAATTCTTTCTTTTGAATCATTAGAGTAGTAGTGCATTATGCTGTAGTGCATGGCCTATTGAATATTGTAGAAGTTCTTTGGTATTCAAGTACTCTCCAATTTTCAATAACATTGAGCTTTAACAGCTATTATTTTTTTCAAGTTATGTGCCTTCATCAGTATGCTGCTTGTTGTTTTTGGATCGTTTTTTGTGAATTAAGACTCATACATTCTTTTATACTCTTTCACAGCATCCAATTTGAAGGATAAAGTAGTCAAAACTTGAAGCTTTAGCTCCACTGACTCTTTATTTTCAGTTTTTAAGTTCTTTTTGCATGTACATAGTCATTTACTCAGCTATACATTTTGATAACATATTGGAAACCTTTTTAAATTGTGTTAGTTTTTGTGGCATTTGCTTGCATTGAGCCATGTTTCATTTATGTCATACATACTTAAAGGGATAACATGGTCTGCAATAAGTACAAGCTGTCATAAATTGCATGCTTGTGGTGGTCAGTTCATTAGAAAGTTTTAGGTACAAATATTATTTATTTAAAAAAGGATCATCAGTCTGTAACCTCAAGAGTATTTTCATTGATTGTGGAATGTGTTTCTTGGTATTATTAACGATTCTTTGTTCCCCATTGACTTTGGTGTTTTTAATTTTTGTTTATTAATTTTACTAGTTTCTTTGCATAAACTGGTGTTGAGTTTCCACTCAAGCAGGTAAGCCAATATATTTTCAGATGCTTAGAATTCACCAACAATTTTTAACAACCAATTGTACTTCATGTTGTGATCTGTTCTGTAAGCCACTGAAATTTTGGTTAAATAGGGAGTATTTTTTTGAGTAAGACATAGTCCATATAAAAGTATGTGGTGCCAAGTTAAATACTATTATACAGTAGAGGCAAATGATATTTTATGAAACAGATATCTTTGTAAATTATTTTTTTGGCAGCCATTAAGTTGTATATCATATTACATGTTTTTATTGTCATTCTAATGTTTGTAGATGATCATGAAATATATTTATAGGAAATGATTATAAAATGTATTTATGAGAAATGTGTTATAATGGTGCTGTAATTTTGAAAGATGCAGTTACTACACCCTAATAATTCTTGTTTGGGTAGTTGTCAAGGTTTCATTTATTTCCATTTAAACTATAAAATGTGGATTGTTAACAGAATGTCTCAAATCTTCATTCTTATAAATAGAAGCATGTAATTGCCTTGTTAGTTATTGCATGAACATTCTGTTGTGCAGTAGAAAACAGTATTTTGTGAAGTTGAAAGTATGGTGGTGTGTCAAGATGAAAATAAACACATTATTGTATATTTTGTGAGGATCTTGTTGAGGTTGTACCTTGTTACTATTAAGTGGGAAAAACTGTACATCACAACAAACATACTATACTGTACTTTCCCCAAAGCAAAAACAAGCAAGTCTTCATTTCTAATGTATGTATTATGAGCCATGTTAAACAAGGTATATATTCTAATGTGGGCCACTCTTCAATATATGTATGTATATATATGTTCAATCAGGGTAAATGAAAACTGTCTTATAATAAATATTGTACTTTTGTTTGCTGAATAATTTTTAGGGACAAGTTTGCTTGAAGTTCATCAAATTCTTTAACCATCCATTAAATTTTTTAAAGCAGGTAGATCACAAACTAGTCATTATTGGGAAGAAGACTTGAGCTTAATTACATGTGTATTTTCTTGCTTTTTAAATATCCTTAGGTAATATTATTTCTTAGCCCCAGTTATTTGTGGAATTATTTGTTATTTATGGAAAAGGATTTGTGAAAGAGTTATACCGAATATTCTTAGCAACACATTGATTGATTTTAGTTGTAGTCAAATTTAGTTTAGTTTTAAATTATTGCATCTTGTAAATGTAGCTTTAACATATTCCTGATGCCCTTGGTAACCGTCACCCTGGCCTGCAGATGTCGTCTCAGAAGCAAGTTCAGGAAATGGCAGACCAGCTCAGGAGGGAAGCAAACATCAAGCGCATGAATGCATCACAGGCCATTGCTGACCTGCAGGTAATCACAAGTTCAGCCTTGAGAAGATGTATAAAGCAGAATTGTATAAAGCTTTTACATATATACTCTGAGCTTCTAGAAACTGTGTTGTTGCCTTGTTGTGTGCAGGGAAAACTTGGTACTCTCTGCTGTCTACTAGATTACTTTTACAAGTTTAACAAATGCCAAATTTTTCATGAAACCTAGTTTTTTATTCACCAAGAATATTGGTATGTGAAATATTCCTCTGTTTTTCCCCTGCTGATTTTTAATGATTTTCCTCTGCTCTTAGTGATGAATTTTACTTGAAAGCTGTTTTTTAAACTACTTTTTCACTACAGGGGTATACAATTGTCTTGTGTTGATTTCTAGGTACAATATTTTGATTAAAATTCTAAATAAAAACAGATTTGGGGTTTCTAGAAGAGTTTTGTGCTAAAATTTGTGTATAGTTTCTAATGTATTCTGCTTTATTTTGTCATAACTTAGCTGCTTTTTTATTCTTTGTGGAATTTTACTTAATGGAATCATCATGCACATTATCTTGGAGACTAGGGGCAACACAGGATTTTTACCTTGCCTTGGAGTAAGTCTTGTAATGTTACCTGTCCTTGTTAATGACTATGGCAATTTCTGTTCTCCATTGGTATTTCTAGCTACTTGCACTCGAGTCGGCAAGGTTCATAGTCAGAGTCAAATGTGTGTTAAGTCATCTGCCTTTAATTTGCTGTTCCTTTTTATGTCTTTCAAGGAAGAAGCCAGTTGTATACCTACAGTTACTTCTTGTGTGTGTGTTGATTCCTTGTTCACACTATTTTAGGATTTTGGCATTGATACTTCTAATCTTATTAGAATATTTACACATTTTCCATCAGAGTTTCCCTTAAAATACATATGTTTGAAATAGATTGTTGTATATTGATTGTGCAATTTCAAAATGAATTTATATAATCCAAAATTTAATCAGTGCTTCCTCCTACTCATGAACTACTCCCTTATTCTTTTGCATTTATTTAAGCTTGCACTTTTTTTGCACCCCAGGTGCCAGCTCCTGTTTATGCTTTGTTGGTGTGTATGGAATTTTGTGTGTTTATCATCACTAAGTAAGTTGAATATTATGAATTACTCCGGTTTTCATGTTTTTCTGAACTAAATGGTTCCATTATGGCCGTGATGAAACTAACTTTTAGATATGACAGTTACTGGACTTGATAATAACAATCATAGTATCCATACTGATTCTGTTCTTCAATGAATCATCATTAGTTAGCTGATTATATTACTTCTTTATTAAAGGTGTTAGTGCACTGAGATGTTGGTGACTCCATTGGAGATTTTAACTTCATTATTGATCAGTAAATAGGATGGTCGGTGAAGTTAGTAGTACCGTTTACTATTTATATTAGCTTTCAAATTTGCTGCTGGTTGTCCAGAACTGAATGGGTAAGCAGAGTTCAATAGATTTTTGTTTTTATTCTAATTCCACTGCTTGATGAGATATAAAAATTAGAAAACCATTGCTCATATTTACAGATAAGTAGAAGTTAATGTATGGATCAGTCTCATCATTTCTTCATTGTGTGAGCTGTAATTCATCAATGGAGTTTACATAAACTGTTTTCCATCCACTAGTTTTGTAGTTAACAGTACATGTCTTACCTAGATGTTGAGTTGTTCCCAGATCTTCTTGCTATTCTGTCTTGGATTATGGTACCCAAACTAGGGTGTAACTCACCAGTAACTTCTCACTTGACATTCTGTCCAGGATAGTACTGCTCAAACTAGGGTGTAACTCACCAGTAACTTCTCACTTTACATTCTGTCTCGAGTTGTTTGAAAGTGCACATCCATATGCTCCTGATTTAATGTGTTTTATGTGTCCTATTTTAACATTCGTTAGTAGAAGCAATGTCGTATTGTTATTGAAGTGTTCTGAGGATCCTAATGTATGGAATAACAACCAAGTTCAGCTGAGAAAGCTTTGAACTTGTATCCATTGAGGCGAAGCTGATGCATACTACTCGTGTTCTCATTGGCTGGAAATGTCCTCTCAAAAGACACGGGTGCTTCTTTGTCCTGCCATCTAGGTGATGTTAAATGGTTGCACTGCTCATTAAAAACAGCTTTTAACTATAACATCCCCTTTTTATACATATTTTAATCTTGACGCTCGGTTCGTTTGAAAGTTGTACATACATTTGTTACCTTCATAAAAAAAATTCTGTTCAGGAACTTTATGATCCTGAGAGACTAACATCACCCCTCCATTGCTGTACAATTTTGGTGTTATTCAATAATTCAAAATTGCCGAATAATTTTATATGGTATATGTAGTGTGAGCGGATGTACTGTTAGGATGTGCACTTTTGACATGTGTGGGTGCCGATTTCACTTACAATGCTTGTGTTGTGTGACATAGACTTTGCTTTGTTGCATGCTGCTTGTCACTGTGTGGGTTGACATGGGTGCTGCATTGTTGCCGTATTCGCAGCACTATGTGGAGGAGAACGCACAGAGCGACTGCCTGCTGGTGGGCTTCAGTTCCCAGAAGGCCAACCCCTACAGGGAGAAGAGCTCCTGTGATCTGCTGTAGTCCCTCCCCACAGGTAACGTCAGACCTGAGCTCTTGTCTAGCGTTATGCTTTGATTTTCGAAGGTACTTAATTAACTATCAATTGAATTCTCCTCATTTACTTCCAACGTCCCTTAGTGTTATGCTGTGTCTCCTCCCTGGCACCCCATTACCCTGTCCACCTGTACTTTACTAAAACTATTCAACTTCACGGTTTTGAGTATGCCTGAATATTAAAACGTTTCAATCTGCACAGACTTTCAGGACTGTTGTGCAGTTGGAGGCTTATCTGGAGTGCTTACGATGCTAAGCCGTTGAAGGTACCATTAAAAATATATGTGAACATCCAAGGCCCGAAGTTTAATTTCCTGTAACTCGAATAAGGTAGTGGTATTGATAAATACAACTTATACCACCGTATTGACGATGCCCACAGACAAGTAAGATCACGTGTGCAATGGTGCAACCTCAGCACAGATATTCAAGCTTTTTTGTGGCTGTGCCTATGCTTGATCTGTGTAACTCTTGCTGGTGTATATTGTAGTACGACTGCCCTTTGTCTTTCTCTCTTCAATTCTGTCTCTCTTCACTCCCTTCCAGAACGTGTCGTTATTTAATGTTAAATCGTGTACGATGTACTTCACCTTTAATAATTCAATTCTTTGCGTTATGTTCTCTTCCTTTGGCTTTATTTCTACATTTGGTACATCATGACATGCTTTGCTACTGCCTCTCTTGCCTCTTTCATTCACTTTCCTCTTTTCTTCACTTTCCTCTTTCCTTCACTTCTCTCTTTCCTTCACTTCTCTCTTTCATTCACTTCACTTCTTCAGAATAAGCCTAGTAACCCACTTCTCAAAGCTTGTGTACTACGTGTATAAACTGCTCTTCTTGTCTCCAAAAATACTTCGTATAATAGTACAGTCAAATTTTACTTTCTCACTGTATTTGTTTTGTCTATTTAAACTGCATTTAAACTCCTATCCACGGGTAGCTTCTATCTCAAGCTTTCCTTTATTTTTCAACAGCCCTTAGTCTAGTATAATAGATATAATATGTATAATAGTATTTTAGAGTTGTATAATACTGTTCTAGTATGATACAACCCTATTATGTTATACAGGGTGACGCATAAGTTACACCCCCTTTTAGAAAACTATTAACCATAAACTGAAAGGTAAAGAGATCAGGATAATTGTAAACGATAGATATGTTCTTGAAGTTAAATAATAATTGTGTATGGAATTTATTTATTTATTATTAATAAAGAATTAATTGAATAATTTTTCAATAATTGATTGATAATTAATTTTCTAAATATACGCCACCCTGTATAGGAGCACTACTGTGCTGATTTCTACTTAGTAATCAAGTAAATTAGTTCTTTATGTAAGCATCTGCATGCGGACAATGAAAATACAATCTTCAAATATATGTAGATGGAATAATAAAACATGTTCTGTGTATTCGAACCATGGGTTTTAACGCTTCTTGCTGCCTCTGCCAGGCGATTTTCTCACTGTTTTGAAGTAGATATTTTTTTGTAGTTATTAAATGACCTCTCAGCAATTGAGTTTAACCTAGTATTTCAATGAACTTATCTTGGCTATCACATCAATTTCTTCCATCCTGGTTATGTTGCATGAAACCACGAGTCTGCTTTGAAATTTACTTGACTATGTAATTATTATATTTCCGTGTCAGTATAGAAGAAATTATTAAATTCATTTATTGGATCGAATTGAGTGACCTTGCATGGAATGGAATTGTTTTGATTTCTCAAGTAGCTCTACTTGAGTCGGGGAGGGTAATTCAGTGACAAGGCTATAATTTTAGTCCTCCCGTATTTCAGAGTAAATAACATATACCTAAAGCTCTGCTTCATGCACAGCACACTGACTAGGTTTTGCAGAGGTCACGTCAGAGCAGCTCGCAATGTTTTGCTGAGTCAAGTATTTAGCTACTGATATTCTTCTGTTATAACAGTTTAACAGTTGTCCTCAAGTCGGAAAAATTAATTCTACTCTCTAGTTAGTTTTTGATTTGTACTGTGTATTGCCTGCGCACTTGTGGATGGTGCTGCATGTAAGGTTTCTTGGCTCTTCCTTGGGTAGCAATTGAAGAACCGTAATTTAGTCCCGTTTCATAGTTTATTTAGTTTTAACCCTTTCGCTACCGTTGGGTTAATATGTCCCAAACAAAAATTAAAAATCATTCCCTTTAGTCCCATATTCGAAATGTTTCGTTCAGAATTACGGCAAAATTACGTAGAGATTAGTAATTTGCGATCAAAGTGCTAATTTACGCAATATTTTGATCAGTATGAAAATTTAGTCGTTTTGTCGACTTTTGTCGTTCGCAAAGGGTGAAATTTTGTTGTAGAGTTGATACCACAGCATCTGCAGGAGGGGGAGGTGGCGGTTGCAAGTGTGGCGGTACGCGTTAAATGTTCGGGTGGATATAAATGACATGTCTAATTACGCGTTTCGCCACACAAGTCACGGGAATCAATCAACTTTGTGTAGTGTGCGGTTGTCATGGCCTTTATGGCTCTTCTCAACCTTTCCATGCCGATCCCACTCCAACTTTTCTTACGCTTGTAGATTACAACGCGACGTTTACAAGTCTTACAAACATCTCATTTTACCCATGCACCTTCATTTGAACTCAATTACTCCTCCAGTACTCTTATTGTTTGCCCACTTGTCTAGAGAGACTAATATTCTTGTGCAGTGGTTTGGGTGAAGTGAGAGAGAGCGATTAGGTGTCCACCCTAATCATAGATCAGCCCGCTAAGAATAGAGCCTTTCTACAGCTGGTGAATTTCTCTGTTGCGTTGCTGCAGCAACAATGTATTGCTTGCAATACAAAAATACACACACTGGACAATATTTAACGTAGGTGCTACTGAAGATTTCATGCTTGTTAAGGTAGCACGCTGCTGTCAGAGGGTGTTGAATGGACGTGAAACTTGGAGCACTTTGAATTTTCATTCTCTGTAGTGCTTTTAACCCATTAGTGCGTAGTTGAATAGACAATCAAGATTTTTTAAAGTGAGGGAAAACGTATTTATCCTGAATGGAGTAGGCTGTTAAATTTCAATATAAATGTTGAACAAATTACAATACGTACTAACACAAAGAAAAGCAATTGGTGAACCTGGTTAAAAATATTGTTTCAACTTTTAAACCTCTGGCCCTAATAAGTTACCTCAATGCATGTGGTGCCCAGCAGTGAAGGGGTGAGAAAGCTTGTGAAGACATAGCGCGTTTTTTACCTACGTCCTAGTCCCAGCTACCTAGTGATGCTTGCTGCCCGTTACTGCCGCCTTCATTTCTTTGAGTGCCGCTCCTTAATATTCAGAAGTAACTTTCGCTTGAATGGTAGTCTGATGAGAACAAAACTTTTCACTCAAAAATATCTCCGTAATTGAAATGACTGTGTTTGAGACCCCAATATTATTGGCAGAGATCTGTAAAAATTTATTGGAATTTGGTGGTTAGGAACGTAAATCTACGTGCACCCGATATTTTTCAGCCTCTCGCTTCTACAAACTTGCACTCAACAGCCTTGTACACTTTACAGCTTTTCCTGTGAGGCAAGCCCGCCTTGATATAAGAATTTTTTAGTTATTCTCAGGTACACATTACTGGAGAATCCTTAGTACATGTTTGTCTCAATATTTTTTTCGATCTGAACGTAGAGATAGACTGGAAACGAGCTCAATCAGCTCATAGGAAAAGATGCGAAGTTCAGCCTGTTACTACTGTTAAAATTTCAACCTAAACAAAGACATCACTACTAACATAAAGTTCAACTGCTTCTTCTCTTCTCTCCACATTGATGCAATTGAAAGGCATGTGTTCATGAACAGCATTTTTTCACTGAATATTTCTCGCATGTTTTCTGACCTGCACGCGGCTTCAGACCAGAGGCATCCTGGTGTAAGAAATTCTCTTATATGTCCTTCGTGCAGCTCATTCCAGTCTACGCGTGTTCACCAAACCTTATAATTTCTTGTGGTACTACAGGGTGTCCATAAAGTTTTATAAGAGTATAGTAAAGTCTCAACAGAACCTCTTTCGCAAACAGTACCCCTGATACACAGAAATGCAAAATGTGATTAAAAACTTTAATAAACACTGAATACAATAGAACAAATCTGAATGAAATATCTTATCAATTGCATTTGTAATAAATTTTTTAAATGGTAAAGAAACTTTATGGACACCCTGTATAATCGTTTGTTAAAAGACAGGCATCCTTGCGCCTGTCGCATTTAGCATGACGATGCCATGCACTGGTGATGGCATAGATGTTACTTGTAACGTTGCTTTGAGATTCGCTTCCTTCCTACAGAACTTCGTGACGACGAACCAGAGCCTCGACTTCTTGTGCCAGCCTTCCCATGCCCGCAACTCCAAAGCGAACCCCTTCAAAGAGAAGTCCATCTGCTCCGTGCTCTGATCTTGCTCGTCCACTATTTCTTCTTTTACCGCTACACTACTTTCTTATATAACGAAGCATCTGTGACCCTTATTTGCTTCCACGGCGCTCGCATTCTGCTCAGCTCAGATGAAGCTTTCGATTTTGTGAGTCATGATGAACTCTGTTCATCTTCTCAGAAAGTCATATTCATGTAAAGAGCTCACTCCCTATTTTCGTACGTTTTTGATGTCGTGAATTAATGATCAATACATACATTGCATATGGGATAACAATGAAAAGATATCCCGCAACTCCCTGCTCTAATTCTGCTATCCAATATTCTCTTAAGTAGTGGACAACCTCCTGCTTACTCAGCGTCGTGAAGCCTGTGTTAAAAATGCTTACTTCTTCCTTCTTTCAGTTTTAGCTCACATTTTGTGAGGTAACTGGTCACCATACGCACATTAACTAAATAGTGAGATTTAAAACTCCTTTGAATTATGCAAAGTACCGTGCATCACTGCTGAGATTGCTTTTGTTGCGACTGCTGTGGTTAAACTAGGAATTTAATAATCATTGGACTAAGCAGATGCCCAGAATTATACGGAAGAAGAATAACTCAAAAACTTAAATGCTATAGTTTCTTAGTCTCCACGATGTTTTTATTACGCCTGTGTTTTTCGCTCAAGATATATTGATGGATTAATTAATTAATTAACTAGTTTATTGATGAATTAGTCGACATAATGAATAATTAACTAATCTCTGACTAATGTGACTTGCAGGTATCGGAAATTCAAATGGGCTTTTTCTTATCCATTACGCTTTTTGGGTTATTTTTTAATAGCTACTTAAGCGGGAAGCTACTTAAACTAATCAACGAATACTTAATTTTGTTTCTCTGCAGCCATGTGATCGCGTACTGGATCATTAATTGAAGTAATAAATTTTCCCCTCCTGTGTTGCTTCTGATGTTTGATTTGACTGAAAAACGCACGCCGCGTTTTTTCTAATTATATACATAGTACGAGATCGGAATAGCTTTTTTGCGATAGATACCAGCTGCTGTGTAGAGCTGAATTATTTCGGCATTTCAGAAGTAATCAGCTTCATCTATTTTTCTTTTGTAAATTGAAATTCAACATAAAACACTTCTTTTCGTTTCACGAAGTGAATTCAGAAATTAGATTTATCTTAAAGATGAAGAGATTTTTCATACCTCGTTGAAAATGTTTGAAAGAAGCAAATCACTGAATTTATTATTTAAACTCCCCTTGCTAATTTTGTTCTTTTCCTTGATGCGTTATGGCAGTGTCACGCTTCTTTGTTACCTCTTTTGAAGGTACAGCATCTATACGTAACATCCTGCCCACCCTGTGACCCTTGTATCAATCTTTTTTTCCTCGTAGTGAAGGTTTGTATAGTTGTTAGGCCTTGACTTGCTCCAGTTCACCATAAATACCTTGTTCGGAGCTGGTGTCTAATTTTTAACTTCCTGTTGTAATTTCCACTACTCGCATTCCAAAACCTAGACTCCACTTCGTTTGTACGACACACTTATTCCCTATGGTGGAGGCCTAGAAGGTTTGAATACCTCTTTTACCTTGTGAAACTACAAAAGCGGTTAGCGATTCTGCTAAAAGAAAAGGAGCGTAAATAACCTGCGTTTACGAATTGAATACTCGAGTGAACAACCATTGCAAATGCTTGACAACAATTGAACTTGTACGCCGAGCACATCTAGCGCTAATAAGACTACAGAATACCCAAAGAAGCCGCATGCCACAGAATTATTAGGTATTAGTTGATGAGTGTAGGCTTTGCAGTCAGGTACATGCTTCTGAAGTTACACAGCAGTTACAAGCTTGATCTTTTTGATAGAAGGGCTGCGTAATGTTGAACTTTGCTTCACCGCGCCTGCGTGCAGTTTGCTCAGGAAGCTTGTTAATATAGCAATTTAAGCCATGCTAATCGCTAATTCTTTAGTATTTAAGACACTTTGAGAACCTGCAGCCATCAAAATCATTTGTATTGGTGCAATATATACCTCATTAAAATTGTTACCATGCAGTATACCTGGATTATAAGTACTGATATTTGCTTACGTGGCGGATATGAGATACGCTGGTCAGTATCACGGACAGTAAATGCCTGCATCTCTAATGTATCTTTCAGCTTAAGTTACGCACATGTTCAAGTAGTGTCCGTCTCTGGGCCTTAACTGTATATGGACTACTGTTATTCTTGAAGTACATTATACAGGGTGGGGCGTAAATACTGTTACAAAACATGAACAATTTTTTCTTTAAAAAGACAACGTACGACTGTACCAAATAGTAAGTAACACTAATCTACGACTATAAAAAATCATTCAAAATGCTTCCCTTTCGCTCTCACTAGATTGCGGTCTTTTAGGAAAGTCTTTAATGGCCGCACGAACGACTTCTAAGAGCATTTTCTCCCAGCATTTATTTAATTTTGACATTAAAACTTTGACACTCTGGCAAGGAGTAAGTCAATTGTTCTTTTTATCACAATTCTGTTGATTTTGAGGTTTCTCCCCAGCTTGAATATTTCGGATGGACTCAGTCCCTCTCCATGCTTATCTATGATATTCTTTCACATCAATTCTACATGCATTGTCAATAGTTAATGGCTAATTGTTCTGCAAAAAAGTAGGTATATCTTGGATAATTAATTTTATAAAATTACATTGAGTAATAATTGCGAAATAATTATTAAAATTGATTTGAAAACATGCAACAGGAATTATCCCCCACCCTGCCTGTACATAATTCATTTTAGTCCTGTGATCTAATGGTATCAGTGAAATGTTGGATGAAATTACATAACAGGCATTGTTGCATATTAGCCTAGTGATAGTGTACGCATAATATCATGCAGTCAGAAAACAACTTGTTCTTTATTGGGCTGAAGTGGCGATGGTGCAGGACAATTTGTAGAGGTATAGCCTGGTTGGCTGTATCTCATCTTTTTTCTGTGCTCATGTAAGGAAAAATGTCGCGTGTCATTGGTTAAATGACCTTGTAGAAGTGATGGCATGAGGATTGAAGCTAAAACTGAGTGATTGGATACGGGTTAAAACAAAGTGATTGGATACAAATTAAAACATAGTGATTGGATACGGGCTAAAACAGTGATTGGATACGGGTTAAAACAGTGATTGGATACGGGTTAAAGCTGAAAGTGAGTGACTAGATACGGGTTAAAGCTGAAAGTGAGAGTTAATACCTATTGGAAATGCAACGAAATCAGTAAACTTACTCGTATGGATCTACTAAAGCTGTCAAGATATTAGGGTGCAGGTAAGTTGTAACACAACACTATTCCCACGTTTAAGATTCGAACTATTTAAAAAGAGATGCTATATTATGTCTTGGAAATTGATTCTTTTTGTCTCACTGAAGTGAGACAAACTGATTTCCTAGGCTAAAAATGTATGTTCATTCTACATTTAAATTCACTAGAAGTCGATAAATTTTACACACATAGGTTTCATGAAGTAGAGAAATACGCAAGACAGATATTGTTTAAAAATGTTTACTTTCCAGGTAACCTTATGTTCGGGGTAGTCTTAATCTGCTTTCGAGGTTACGATTAGTTCGGGGAAATCTTGGTGTACTTTCAAGGAAACGCAAAGTTCAGAGTAGTCTTAGTCTGCTTTTGAGATGACCTGAAGTTTGTCAGCGTAGGTAAAACTTGGCAAAACACGCACAAAGTTCTTCAAACTGAGCTTTCAGCTTTTCATAAGAAAAGTTAGGCAACTTGTCGATGTCTTGTTCTTTATGATCGCTTGTGCCTGTAGTCCAGCAAGCAACCTGATTGCTTGCTGTGAACTTTTTCTTGCTTGGTTACTTTATTAGTTTTCAGTCTGTATTAAGGGTATTTCAAGAACCCCTTTGAAATTTTGTCTTCGGTGTACGGACAAGCAGTAGCGCTTGGCCTTCATTAGGATAATTTGACGCACACTTTTCTGAGTTTATCTTAATAGACCTTTTATTTGATCTGATGCATCATGTGTTTTATTAATGCCTTCTTTTACCCCAAAACTGAGATTACTTCGATTGTGTTATTTCTGTTTTATTTCGTTTACTTCATTCTCAAGGAGTTATATTTCATTCAAAACATGGTATTTCTCTGACTTTTTAAACTGAAGATGAACTCCGTATATAATTCTTCGCATTACCCTGAAAATTTATATCAACTACCAACTCGACGGTTTTTTCTTCCTCAATAGATGCATTAACTCGATGGATATTATTCATGTGTTCGATTCAAGATTTGTTCGGTGTGATGTACTTGTATCTTTGAATCACATTCAGTCGAGGGCGTGTGGTCTGGAATAAGTTTCAATGCAAACACAAAACCTGTATGTACAGCTGGCAGGAGATCACACCTTTGGTTGTAGTGGACTACTTCATGGTTTCGATTTTCCTTTTAATTTTTGTTCGATTTATTTATGTATCTCCAGGGTGAATTTTTCACTGCGCTTAAATAATATAAATCTACTGGAAAGTTTTTCGTCTCATTAACCTCTTGGATTATTACAATTGTATTTTTTAGACTCTCGATAGCCTCTATTTTACTGTGGAATTAGTTACGAATTAATAACCTTGAATATGTTCCTATTTCGATTTTCTCTGGAGAATATTGACAGTATGCCAATTTCTATGGTTTCATGAGTATATTTTTATAAATATGGTCAAAGATTTGTACCAGAATTTATACGCTCGAATAGCTTGCTTTTGAGCCTACCTAGGCTACGTCGCTTACGGCTTCAAATACTTGATTTTACGGACGGACTGACGAATTTCACGAGTATTTGTGATGCAATATTTAGGGTTGGATAGAATTGCATACAAAAGGTATATAGGGTACAATATCCATGAGAGCACAGAACAAATGTGCATTCCACTTGAACGCGTGTGTACCTGAATTCGCCGATTTTCTCGGTCACTGTCGAAGTACAGAATAACAATATTAATTCGTGTTTTAAGTGTTTTCATTCGTAGTCAATTTGAAGGTGATCAAGTGTACGTTTGTCCCCCGTGTCGGAACCATGTACTAGTAATAAAAACATGCTTAATTTCCAACGGGTCATCGATATCGAAGATTTCTCAGACCCATCTAAATGACGAAAACAAGTTCCGCGATTCTTGCAAAATTTTGCCTGAAAAGTCCTTGCGCATCGTTTCATTCTTTGCTACTTAACAATCGTATATGTACATACACCCGTGTACCAACAGTGTCATTCCACAATTGCGTATTGATATACGTGTGTCAAATTACCTTTGGCACACGGACATAGTTCTACAACAAGGGAATACTGCATAACACATTTCCTGCGAAGTGACCCATCGGTAGGTCGCTCAGGTTAGGTTCTGTAAAATTTTTCAAAGCGTTCTAGGGTCTAAGTGTACAAAGTAAAGATTTCCACCGGCTAGCCAATCGCAGGAAACGTGTTAAATACCTATACTTAGTACACCAACTGTAGCAAGAACAAGCCAAGAAACACACACTAATTAGAGTTGTGGTGTTGTACAATCGAGATAAGTTTCGGTCTTACACGATCTTTACAGAAAATGTAACCGTGGTTCGCATTTATAGACATTTTCCTAGCAATGATTTTACGTTCAGAATTAAGGTAGTTCTGTAAGAGCAACAAGCGTGCTTTGTAACCAGTAGTATATTTGTTTGAAGTGCATCGAACGTACGCAAGTTTCCTCGTACATTCGCCACGCTCTTTCACACGTGTTCGTTCTACATGGGTAGCGCCTGTAGGGCAACAACGCACTTTTGTACAATGCATATGTTTAAAATCACAGCTGAACTTGAAAACTAGTGGCCTCGTTATGCTGAAAATAAATTCAAGTGGTCTTTAAATTTTCTGTTTTTATTCTAGGGACCCACAACACGTGCGTTGTGCGAAGTTTTTGGCACCTATTGTACTTGTTTATTGGGGGATTTTTACGTTTTTGTTATTGTTTCAATTTTTATGTTCATATCTTACGTTGATATCCGAATGTCAATTTTGTAATCACTTCTGAATTTTTAAGCCGGTTTCTCCACCTTGTGTGAACTTTTCAAATCGTGTGCATCTGATTTTTCTACGAGTATCTTTTTCCGTGAGGAAAATGCGTGCACGTTACTGCTAACTCACAGCGTCTTCCATGAATTGTTCCAGATTTCGGCATTTACGTCATTGATGTTACTAGGACTATCTTTTTAAACAACTCTGTGTCCACCACGCTCGAATTTCTAATGGTATCGTGAAGATCCCGAGTTCACAGCTAATTCTCATTTTGCCTAGATGTTTTTTTTTCAATATTTCATAGTGTATGCTGCTTGTATTTCTAGGATATTACAATTTCGCTTAAAACTACGAAGACAGCTGTATGTTTCGTTTCCTTTAATTTTCATCTCGCCTGAGGGCTTTAATAATAAATTGACTAAAAACTTGAATTGTTGCCTGAGCTTTTATGTACATTATCTTTTACCTCTGCTCTTTTTACTCTTTTTACCTCTGTTTTTTCACTTTTGGAAAGCTTCCAGTGCCAATTAAAGTAAAAAGTAGCTTATGCGGAGCCTGTTAACTCTGCAGTGTTCCCGAGTATTTAACACGTTGCCTCCGATTGCCTGGCCGGTGTAAATCTTCACTTTGTACGCATAGTCAGTAGGATCTGAAAAAATTACAGAACCTAACCTAAGTGGTCCACATACGTACCACTTCGGAGTCAACGTGTTAAACATGTTGCGCTAGAAACACAGAACTTGAAACCACAATATAAAAGATCATCTGAAGGGAAGAATGTTAGCGATTTGAGTTCTGTGGTATCCTACATACGCTGGAATCAGACAAGACTCCTTGTCCAGAATTCTTCAAAAACTTCGAAGTAAACCATCGTTTTTCATCTGAATGAAAATCAAGTATACAGATCTCTTATTTTGAAGAAGTGTAAGATAAAAATAATTCCTATTGATTTTTTAGTTGTCGGGAGTTGCTATAAAAAATAGTAACTGGGTGATATTTCCCAAATACGACGCGAATAACGACTTTGCTAGTCTCTACAAAACGTTGGAATTATTGAAGAGGAAGCTACGTAAATCAAGTCGACTATACCTGGAGAAACGTAAAAAGCAGCCCATAAAACTTCTGCCATCTGGTAAAATTGCTTCTGGAACTCCGGACACCAAGAAAGTTTAATTTTTTAACAAATAAGAAGGAAGACAAAATGTATCCTTACATGGGAATGCACGGCTACGGCATGGCCCCTATGTACTACGGCAACTACGGTCACAGTAGTTTTGGGCACCTTCCTTTCGCTGGCTACTCTTCTATGTACAATTCGTTCGGCCATCATGGCGGATTGTACGGCCATGGGATGTACGGACACGGTATGTACGGCCACGGTCATGGGTACGGCTACGGCAGCTTAGGTCATTTGGGCCACGGTCTCTACGGTCACGGGCTTTACGGCCATTACGGAGGGTGGTGTTGAGTGTTGATGCAAGGCCGGAATGAGAAGATGAACAAACTTACACTGAGAAAGAAAAATCAAACTTGAAAACGCTGCTTACATGAAACATCAAACAAGCTGTCTTCATTCGTGGACAGAACTGTGCTGTCACGTAAAGAAATACATAATTACATATTATAATGAACGACTTTTACTCCTCCTAACAAAATAGATTAGTTTAAACTTCGTTGACAAGTGTTACGAATGGAACATGTTGAAAGTCAATTGTAACATTAAATGTGTAATAAAAGTTGAGGAAATTATATTCGGAATGTGCAGTAAAGAAGAGTAGGGGCAGATTTCACTCGAAGACTTGATTGTGGTAGACTGCTCGAAGGGAGCACTTGGTCAATAGATGTGAAACGCAATGTGTATCAAAAATATATTTATTGAATACTATGTAAATTACCTTTTGTGGTACAGTTTCTATTACTAAAATTTTAATTGAAAATCCCTGCATTGTTTGAATAGATTTATGATCTTGGCTATGATTTAACAAATATTCACTCTGGATTAATTGCAATTTTACACAAAAGCCTCAAATTGAAAAATAGCTAAAAGCAAAGTAGTTCTACCAAAACGCTCGTTCAAAGTTCAATTTTCTCCATAGGGTGCCCGTTGTATTCGTAATAAGTATATAAATATTAAGATGAAAATTGAAATATTTAGTGAGACTGAAAATAACATGTTTAAGAATATTCATATATCTAAAATATCTCTACAGCAATCATTTGTTCGAAAATTAAGTATCTGTTTTATAAAGGCAAGAAAAAGTCAGCGATATTTGACATATCAAATGAACAAAACCTAAAGACAAAAATTCAGAATCTTGAAGACGCAGAGCCAGTTCTTTACATCCTTCAACATTGAAGTACATACATCGCTGAATGACGAACTGTACTCTGACCAAGCCCCCTCGATCGACTCTCATGTGTCATTGGTTTATGCGTAAAGGTTGCGTGACGTCATGCATGGTATTGAGGGAAGTGTATGGTGTGCACGGCTATCGTTACGAGCCAAGAAAAGTGGGTTGTCGGCAGCTAGAAAGATTTTGCGATAGAGAAACTGGACGGAGGTAAACTGTTGACAAGCAAACTGGCGCCGCAACGTGTTCTAAATTACTGGGAAAAAGTCTTTATCCAAGGATTATTTTAATGATGAGTAATTTTTCAAATGGCATGCAAAAAGTTAAAACTGAAAGTAATGGGTAATAAGTTATGCGAAACTTGTCTCACTATGTGAGTAACCCAACCCAACCTGCTGGAATCTTCGAAACTCTTCGCAAAGCAAATAAAATTACTAACATAAACGTGCAAAATTTTGATGGAAATAAACGTACAACTGATGAAAAAATTAAAAACAGAAAAAATGTCATGTATTTCTCATTGGAAAAAGCATCATACAAGGACAGAAAACTGAGTTTAAGCGGGGATCAGACGAGCATAAAATTCTCTGCCGCCTCAAAATACGACTTCCCGAAGCAGTCCACCTAGTAGAAGATCTACGATGCAAAAAGGAGGACATAGTTATAGTTCTTTGCGGAACACAAGAGTTAGAACACAAGACCCAAGATGAAATTTCCCTACAATTTGAAGCGTTAATCCATAAAGTGAAAAACAAATCCAAGAACGCTATCATAACTAGCATTCTTCCGCGAAGAAAGGATGTGAATCTAAATCCCCAAATTCTACTAACTAATGAAAAGGTTAAAGAAATGTGTGCAGGAAAAGGCGTCATGTACCTAGACCTGATGTCCCATTACACTGGACTGAATGATCTTTTCAAGAAAGATGGCATCCATCTGAATAAAGTCGGGCAAGCTAAGCTGGGAGCTTACTGACCATCGCCACGCTTGAACTGACCACCACATTGGAACACAAAATTGGCAACGTACAAAATTCAACAGGCATATTGAAAATATATCCAGAGCATCAATAAAGCAAAGAAAAAAAATTCGGACAACTGTAATTCGACCAACACAGAACTAAATGATCCTCGAAGACATAGGAAAGCAGTAAAAAGTTTGACTATATCACGTTCTTGTCCATACAAACTACGTTCACATAACGTACCCTACCCCGCTGTCCAACATAGAAAAGGAAAGAACAGCGCATCCGACACGAACAAGTCAAAAAACGAACAGCTCTCCCGACAAATCGGTATCACTTAACCTCACCTCTGCAGCAGACATCTCTGGCTCAGCAAGAAACACTTGCAAAGCCACAAAACTATTGTCAACCTGACCACGTCCATTGGGATAACCTGAATAAAACCGCATTATCACAACACGATTATAGAATAGGACAATTGAAGATACTGGTTGGCAACGTACAAAGCCTCCTACCAAAAATGTCAGAACTTGAAGCCATTGCGTCAACGTTGTCACACGACATCATAGCTATCAATGAAACATGGCTAGATCTCAATGGAAGACATCTCCCAGCGGAAGTCTCAATAAAAGGATACG